>SZWC01017315.1:24949-36795 GCA_023375785.1 Penium margaritaceum
ACACACACACACACACACACACACACACACACACACACACACACACATACAAACACACATACATATACACCCATGCATGCAAGCGCATGCGCATGCGCACATACACACGCACGCACACACGCACCCCCACCCCTGCACAACCAGAAACCAATCGCTGGGTGCTTCTAACATGAGGCCGTGAGCATGACTGATACATTCTTCTGCAGCGCAATAAAATCTTGTCTGTTCATGACTGCATGTGTGCCTTCGGTCAGCGATATGAGACGGACACCATTGGCAATTGATGAGGCCCCACCGGTATCCTACCATTGGATGGCCTTTACATCAGACCACCAACTTAGCGCCGTGCCTGGCAAACCCGTGGCCGAGAGCTGAATCTTTTTTTGTTCGTCGCTGACCCCAGAAACGGTGAAGTACACCTCCAAACTTGTCAACCACATCCGAACCGTCGGTCCTTTGGAATTTGCCGGATCATACGGTTCTATTGTGGTCAGGCGAATTTTGGGTTCGTTCGAGAGTTGGGTATTTCTCTCAATGGGCACAGCTTCCCGTGCGCTTGCGTTGCGAAGAGCCTCCATCGCGACGTTGAGCTCTTGGAGCAAATGGCTATTGATTCCCTCGAGTATGGAGATACGGTTCGTCAGTTACTCGTTGATTTGCGTCTGTCGTCCTGTGCCACCTTTCATTCTTGCTGTCGTTGTCCACGCTGTCGGTAGGGACGGCTGGTTTATTGCCGTTGGACTCGTGACTGGGTTGGTCATCAGAGTCCTAGGGGTTACTCCAGCTGTCGCGTAGCCCGCCACGCCATTGTTCAGTGCCGCTTCAAGGGTCGCGTGCATAGGCACGTTCTGCTCCTCCATCACCAAAGTCGTCAAAGACATGTTGTTGCTCGTCGCGTGCGCTCCCTCGCTTCATGTCGTAGTCGCGAAGTTTGCGAAGTCTTAACATGCAAGATGCACTGACAGCTTGTGCGAGGTAGTCCTCCGGATGAGTAAAGTAGTCGGATGGCTCTCCAGCTCCGCTGCCCTCTGATACCAAGTGATAGGCCAAACAGAGCGTAGATGGTGAACAGGTAGTAATTGCGAGGCAGAATACGATTAAAAATTTGGGATACTTGAGCAATTAATAAAAGTGGTAAGTGTACTTGGATGAAAACTGTGGAAATGTTCAAACATATACATGCATGTGTCGGGTTGCAAATCAGGTGTAGTCGGGGTTGTTGGGTCGATTGTCAAGCGACGCGTATGGATTCGCATCATGAGTGGTCCGATGGGAGAAGCTCCACCAAGAAAGTCCGGGGGCTTGGAGGATCGACAGTGAAGATGCGAGATGCATCTATATAAATCAAGACATATCTTGATCTGTCAAGAAGTCGACCAAAAGGTCGTGACACTTCCATCGATGATTCTCAAAAGTGGTCAAAGTTATCAGAAAGTGTGAGAAGGTTTGCCGAAGGGCGAGGACAGTTGGCCGAATTGGCCTCGACCGTCGGAGTGAAAATCAAGGTCTTGACGCGCGGTGGGCTAGTTGTGTAATGACAGAAATGCCCACTCGAAAAGCTTAAGGACTCATTTACGTCTGGTACATAACATCCAAGCATGGTAGCATGCGAGGGGGAACCATACATGGCGCCATGGAATGAAGCAACCTCACTTGGTATGGAAAAAGGATGCATCACATGAGTGTCACGGGTAAGAAGGCTACGAGGTCATAGCAGCCGATTGACTGGGCCACCTGTGGAAGGTGCTCATCGTGGGGCCCGGACGCCACTCGGGGACCAAATTGGACTGGTCAACGAGCGTGCCGCCGGAAGCCCCTCACAAACAAGAATGAACCGGTCGTGTGGTCGTGGGGGATCAGCAACCCGGCATCACCAAGTAAGTACTTATCTGAGGATGCATGAATTGGAAAAAAATTAGGGCATGCAGGCCCATGCAAAAACGAACCTGAGCTCTGTGTGTGAGTGCAATGCAAGACGACAAGAATTTGGCTATGTCCGGAATGCTGAATATAAAGACCAAAGAGAGAGTACAAATGAGCCCCTAGCGGGCTCAAGTAGGGGCACCGGTAGCTAGCCGCACCGGGCCCCGTCACCCCCGCTGAGCCCAAACGAGTCAACGGGGAGAACACTCAGCGTACACCACAATAACAATAACGATGGTCTCCTCGGGGCACCGGAACAGCTCTCCGAGTGCCCGGGTCTCGACCACCGAGAAGATAGGAGCAGTGCCGGAAAACCTCAGAATCAACGTCCAGGCATCACACACGGCTTTCCGAACATCCGAAGCGCTAGTACAGCCACTGGGTCTCCTCGTCCCACTGGTATAGTCCATCGGGTGCGCGGGTCTCAACCCACCGAGAAAACTCTCCTAGCTCCCGACAAGCCCACAGGGCTACTAGAACGCATCGACCGCGTCTCGCCGGCGCTGTCGTAGGTGCTGGAGAAGTCTTGGTGCAGTCTGGAGGCCCGTCGTGTCATCACGCCCTCCTCTACCATATACCCCGGATGTGGGTATATTGGTAAACTAGCGGTGTTGGTCGTGACGGGTGGAAGCCACACAAACCAACACTCCCCTTGGCTGACATAGCCGTCCATGCCAGAATGAATGAACGAAGGCATGGGACAACAACGTATGGCAAGCCATAACATGCATGAGTCAACTCACACAGACACACACACACACACACACACACACACACACACACACACACACACACACTCATTTGCTATCCATCTAGGGTCTCCCTGGACACTGGCACAGCCCACCAAGTGTCTGGGTCTTGACCATGAGAGGAGTGATGCACACGCACACAAACTAGTGTAATGCACATCATACACATGTTAGAGGACAAGATGGTCTCCTCGTGACACTGGCGGTACCAGGGCCCGGGTCTCGACCGCTACGAGCAATCCAACACAATAGTATCATCATCCAAACACAAGATCATGGGAGGATCTCCTCGTAACACGGGTGCAATGCACCACGTGTCCGGGTCTCGACTAATAGCTCGCATGCACATGCCACACACAGTATAGCAACACACCAAGATACACGATGACATGGTCTCCTCGTGACACTGGTATAACGCACCAAGTGTCCGGGTCTCGACCAACAGGGTGGTACCATCTACATGCAGTTGTGCAGGAACGTAGCATGAGCCACATGCGGGATGCTGTAGATGCTCACAACAGAGCATGGACCTTGCCATGCATCTCCCATGACGTCGCGTCACGTCGAGGTCCACACAACACTCCCCCTGGGTAGATGAACATGGCAGCGATGTCCTCGATGGAGATGTTGATGGCGATGAGTCATGTGGTGTGTCCATCATGCAGAGATAGCTNGATGACATGGTCTCCTCGTGACACTGGTATAACGCACCAAGTGTCCGGGTCTCGACCAACAGGGTGGTACCATCTACATGCAGTTGTGCAGGAACGTAGCATGAGCCACATGCGGGATGCTGTAGATGCTCACAACAGAGCATGGACCTTGCCATGCATCTCCCATGACGTCGCGTCACGTCGAGGTCCACACAACACTCCCCCTGGGTAGATGAACATGGCAGCGATGTCCTCGATGGAGATGTTGATGGCGATGAGTCATGTGGTGTGTCCATCATGTAGAGACAGCTCCCCCTGTCACGTGCGAGTCGACTCCCTCGCTCAAAGACGAAGTGGTGTCTCCGGATATGACTCATCACGTTGTAGCTGCATCACCTGGGGCATACCAGTCCTCGCATGACTGCTAAGGGTCCCAACTCACAGTCTCTCCTGTCTCCGCTCTGCCGCGATGCATCTGTGTACATCGGAGGAAAGGGAATGGGCGAGCAGCACGCGTGCGTGGATGAAGTGGCGGAGCTGGCCTTCGATACGGGATATCACATACTGAGGCACGAGGGTGTACTTCCAGAAGAGGAGAGCTAGAGCGACCAACCGGATCACCACTCGTGGATGAAGATGATGATGGGGCAGGTGAGTCAGAGGATGAAGGTGCGTGACGGCAGTAGAAGAAGAAGGAGGAGCGATAATGGGGTCGACAGGAGCCAGGATAGCGGAAGCCGAAGGCACGCTCACCTCTCCTACAATAGTGTCTCTAACAGACATCATACTCTGAGCTAGTACAAGATCCTCCCCGGGTATGGGTGTGCTAGATGCTACTGGCAGAAAGATCGTACCGATAGCAGTGATGCTCCCCTCCTCTGAAAATTGCTCACGCGCTGCTATCATCTCTCGCTATAGCATGACTACACGCTCCTGTAGATCAGCATAATCTATCTCGGACATGTCGAGGTGGCCAATGTCGACCTGGTGTAGGATAAACTCTGCCTCACTGGATGCTGTACATGCAGATTGCACAACTCGTGAGTATAGCGCCATCTGCATCTCTGTTGCTGAAGACGATGGAACTGGTGCTGCTGCATCCTCCTGGGGGTCAACCAAGCTCGCAATGTGCTGAGACGCTGGAACATTGCATGCAATTGCAGGTGTCGCATCCACATCACAACTCGTGTCTGTCACACGAGGAGTGAGCGGTCGCATGCCGAGAGAGAAGGAGAAGGATGAGTTGTCAGAGTCCGTGGAGCATGTAGAAATGTCGTCCGTGCAGGTACTACCACTCTGAGCGTCCATGTGATCAGCAAGGTTACCAGCAAGTGAACACGAAGGGGCAGAACTCAGCTCCTGCTGACAAGGTGACTCCATCTGCGTGTTGGGATCTGCACCACTGTCCTCAACTTTCGCCGTAGTGGACACAGGTGTGTAGGGCTCCGGCTCGACAATGACCGTCAAGGCGACCAACAAGCGCAGCTGGCGCTCATGCACTGTCTCGCAGAGAAGGCTGGTCACTGCCACCTGCTCAAGAATGGAGTGAAGACCACCACCTAACTCCATCATGTGTGTTGGTGGCCCGTCCTGTGCACGGGACGTAGACTCAGGGAACATGGGTGACTCCTCACGCTGAAGCTGGTGCTCATGTAGTGCAGATGACACGGTGAAGTCTGCTGAGTCTGCTGTAGTACGTGTTCCAAGGACACCTCTAAGAACTGCTGCTCTCAAGAATGCCTCAACCTCCAAAAGACCAACCGGCCAACTCTGCTCATGCACTGCGACTGTTGTTGTACCGGTGTGAATCTCGTGCGCCAATGCCCCTGAAGATCCGTGTGGGGCATCCCGATCTGCGCGGGACTCCTGTGCCACCGCCAGGTCGCTACCGGTCGGAGTCGCGAGTGGCACCACCAAGGCATGCGGGACCTGCACTCCTCCTGATGCAACCTACTGCTGTAGAATGTCCGGCTGCTGCCCCAGCGTAGATGTCGACCTCAGTGACATGCACGTCCGAAGTACCCCAACATCCGTCGGACTAGTGTGAGTCTGCTGCACACTCTCCCACAAAAGAATGGTAGATGCATCTCGATCCGTACGAGAATCCTGTACCATCCCTGGGCCTCCACCGGTCGGAGCCGCGAGTGGCACCGTCCAAGGACGCCGTGCCTGCGCTCCTCCTGATGTCAACTACTGCAGTGGAAGATCTGGATCCAACCTGGATGATGAAAGGCAACTCTCCACCATGAACGCCATGTCGGGGTCAGACTCCACACCATGTGCTGTCACCGTATCATCTGAGTCTGCCTGAGCTGACGCTCGGGCAGCACGGCCCGGCGCGAGTGCGGATCTTGTCGCTACGGTCACATCAGGCAATGCGCGGTGACCACACTCCCCCTTGACAGGTATAGCAACTGAGGCCGAGGAGGTGGAGGATGTATCAAAACCGGCGCGAGCACGACGTGCGGAGCGCTGACGCCGACGTCGCGGAGTCACTCGACTGGAATGAATGCATGAAGACATGTCATCGGGAGATGGCGCCGTGGTCGCGACAGAGTGGAGGATCGAAAGGATCATGGCAGCCTGGGACTTGGTGGCAGATGAAGCTGAAGGTACGCCATCGGATGAGGAAGGAGGAGAGGATGGAGGAGATGTGATCGAAGAGGCCATCGAAAAACGAGTAGCAGAAGTACGCTCAGTGACGACAAGGTCACAAAGCCGCTACACCATCTGCCGGAGGCCGTGGATCTCAGCGAATATCCTCGCCAGAGGTCCAGCTAGGGGATCTACCAACGCCGCGAGATCCGTATGCTGTGGAGGACGCAGGCTCGGACAAGGCTGTAGCCAAGGTGGATGCCAACCGGGAGGGCGCGTCCAACAGTGACGCCAACCATGATGTCCATCACCACAGTAGTAGCAGACAAACGCGTAGGGCGCCTGCTCAGATGTCCACGTACTCATGTCGTGCGCTGGACGATGGATAGGTAATGAGGGCACCTACTCTCGGTGGTAAACACCAAGCCACGGGAGAGAATGAGGCCTGGAGGTACTGTCACTCTTGGAGGTCACGGCCTCCGGGTCAGCAAACGTGACCAGACGGGAAGAGTTGCACTACCACAGCACGCCCGGGGACTATAGTCTGGCTAACTGCGGCCTCTAATGATGCTGCCACTAATTGAGCGAAGACTGCTCCAAGACGAGAAGGGGTGGCGGCCGCAGGTGTGGCTGCTGCTCCAAGCGGTAGACAACTCAGAGATGGAGATGGTAAGACTGGAATCCGCCGTCAATCCTACGGGGTGAAGTGCGCGCACCAATCCACGGGCCCCAGGACGACCCCGGTCCACGACACGTCTCGAAGCGGAGATCGCTGCCGACGACAGTCCGTTGTCGGCTGAGAAAGCAAAAGTGCAAGCTCTCGCGCAGCCGCCGCACTATGTAGTCGTCGACACTCCATCGCCTGATGCTGCTATTGCGGCGATGAAAGTTGCTGCTGTTGCAGCGATAGTAGTTGGAATGTTATCCTTTTTTTTTCTTCCTTTTTGCTGCTTTTTTTCTTTGCCCTCCGCCACCCCCTTTTTTTTCTTTCCTTTTTCTTTGTTGCCCTCACCCGCCACCGTTTTATTATCTATATCCCTCATTTTTGTCCCTCCCTCTTCCTTTTTTTTCTCTTTCTGCTCACCCCGGGTTTGACCGTCACCCGGTTCTATATTGCCCCCTACAAAGGGGGCAGGTCATGATTGGGGGGGGATAAAAAATGAGGGGGCGATGTCAGGTCGCACCCCCCTCCCTCTTTGCTCCTCGCTCGCTTACAAAAAAACGAGCAAGCGAGGTGAGCGAGCGAGCGAGTGAGTGAGGAGGCGAGGTGGGTGGGGGGGGTCTGCCCCTCCCTCCGTCCGTCGGCCGAAGGAGCCGACGGACCCCTCCGATGGGCCCCTCGGAGGGGCTCGACGGGGCCCTCTGAGGGCCCCCTTGAAAGGAGGGGAAGGGGGCAAAAGGGGCCGACGCCCCCCCCCCCTAAGGGAGGCCCCCTGATGGGGGACGAGGGGGTCCCTCCGAGGGGACGGGGGCCCTCACAGGACGACTACGAGGCCCTCCAACAGTAGCAGCTGCAGCGGCGGGTGCAGCTGCTGTCGTTGCTGCTGCTGCTGTTGCTTCCGCCGTTGCTGTTGCTACTACTCTGCACAGTAGCAGCTGCTGTTGCTACTCGATGGTGCCGCCGCTGCTACTACTGCTGCTTCCACTGTTGCTCCTGCTGCTAAACTGCGCAGCTGCTGCTGCTGCTGCTTGCTGTTGCCGCGGCTGCATCTTGCTGCTGCCGCCGCTGCTACTTGCTGCTGCACGCTGCTGCTGCTACCGCCGCCGTTGCAGTGGCTGCTGCTGCAGCTGCTGCTTTGTGCTACTACCAGTGACGCCGCTGCTGCACCGGCTGATGTAATGCTGCAGCTGCTCTTGCTGCTGCTGCTGTGTCGCAACTGCATTGGCTGCTGCTGCTGCCGCCGCTGCTGTAGTGACTGCTGCTGCTTTTGCTCTTGCCACCGTGGTCGCTATTGCTGCTGTGTGCAGCTCACCGCCCCTGTGGCGTTCACGTGCAGTCGCTTCGCGCTCCCTCACGCTACTGCCGGCGTGGTGCCATGTGGCGCTTCTCTTGGCGTTCCGTCCACTGCTGCTGCTTCTGCTGCTCACACGCCCCCCTGTACTCTGATACCAAATTGGAAATATTTTAGGGCATGCAGGCCCATGCAAAAACAAACATGAGCTCTGTGTGTGAGTGCGATGCAAGACGACAAGAATTTGGCTAAGTCTGGAACACTGAATATGAAAGAACAAGGAGAGAGTACAAATGAGCCCCTAGCGGGCTTAAGTAGGGGCACCGGCAGCTAACCGCACCGGACCCCGTCACCCCCGCTGAGGCCAAACGAGTTAGTGGGGAGAACACACCGCGTACACCACGATAACAATAACGATGGTCTCCTCGGGGCACTGGAAAAGCTCTCGGAGTGCCCGGGTCTCGACCACCGAGAAAATAGGAGCGGTGCCAGAAAATCTCAGAATCAACGTCCAGACATCACACACGGCTTTCCGAACATCGGAAGCGCTAGTACAGCCACCGGGTCTCCTCGTCGCACCGGCATAGTCCACCGGGTGCGCGGGTCTCAACCCACCGAGAAAACTCTCCTAGCTCCCGACAAGCTCACAGGTCTACCAAAACGCATCGACCGCGTCTCGCCGGCGCTGTCGTAGGTGCTGGAGAAGTCTCGGTGCAGTCCGGAGGCCCGTCGTGTCGTCACGCCCTCCTCTACCATATACCCCGGATGTGGGTATATCGGTAAACTAGCGGTGTCGGTAGTGACGGGTGGAAGCCACACAAACCAACAACACGACTATAACTGTCAACCACATCGGNGAGAAAACTCTCCTAGCTCCCGACAAGCCCACAGGTCTACCAAAACGCATCGACCGCGTCTCGCCGGCGCTGTCGTAGGTGCTGGAGAAGTCTCGGTGCAGTCCGGAGGCCCGTCGTGTCGTCACGCCCTCCTCTACCATATACCCCGGATGTGGGTATATCGGTAAACTAGCGGTGTCGGTAGTGACGGGTGGAAGCCACACAAACCAACAACACGACTATAACTGTCAACCACATCGGACACAAGCGTATGTGGCTGCATATTCTCCACATGTGTTGCTCAATGTTTTAACTTGCCAAGAAAGTTGAATTGATCACCGAAATTGAGGGGCGACTTTGTAAGTTGCCCCCATTCTTGCTCCACCATGTCTGAGATGCCCCCATTATGAGAAAAATGGCTAGGCCGCCCCCATTCCGGAAAGTTATGGCCAGGTCGCCCCCACTTTTGGTGCTCCGGGGAATTATGGCTGGGACGCCCAGTAAGGATGAAATGTTATCGACGTACTGCCCCTACTTTCAGAAACTTCTGGCTATGTTGCCTCCATTTATGGTGGCGACGTAGCCAGAACTCTTAGAATGGGGGCAAGTTGGGAAACTAAATAAAAAATTGGGGGCGACCTAGCTAGAAGTTTTTTGAATGGGGGAGACGTAGCCATTTGTTCTCACAATGGGGCCGTCTTGTACATGGTCGGCCGAAAATGGAGGCGATCGGGGAATTAGCCGGAAATTGAGCTCCATACACATCCTGACCGCATGCTATGGGCGTCACTCCTGCACTTGGATAAGATGCGAGGAGTCGATGATCCACTAGACGTGTGCTAATGCTGCATCTGAGAGCTCCACTTGAGATTCGTCACTTGGAGTGATTTTGTATATGAGTGGGCAAGGTCAAGAGGTCACTCACATCACGAACACCCCATGAATAAAGACTTATTGAATGAACCTCCCTTTTCGTACTTTGGCACAATGCACTTCTTTCGAATGAGCCGCAGTTTTACCAGTGCAATGCCTCATGAGATGTGAAACCTTTCCGTGTGCTATGCTCTTACATAATTTTGGACCTCATCACGAAGAGGACACACCTGGAGAGGTCGGTGGACTCTTGTGAGGTTTTCCCTTCCACTTGTCTCCACCCATGTTTATGTTGCAACATCGAGAACTTGTATAAATCAATGAACCGTGCTAGTCTTAAGCTCCACATACCGTAGTGTCCCTTACATTCGACTAGTTTTTTAAACTGATCTATGTGTCAGCTGTATTGTGTTGGCTTTTGCGCATCTTTCATTGTGCTCTGTTGTGTCCTCCCGGCTTGTGTACATCGGCGTGCAGATGACTGACGGCGAGACTTGACGCTGATGGAGTGTCGTCCGGTGGAGCCGACACACGCTGAGGTCTTCTCGCAGTTCGTTGGGGCCTCCTCTCTCCGCCGACGTGCTCAGCTCCATCGGCAGGCCTCCTCGGCGGTCGTGCTGCCGGTGGTCACTGTCACCGCAGTTGTTTTCTGCATGCGCCCAGTGCGTCCCATCGCGTCTGCATCGTCATGCACTGCCTAGGGTCCTTATTACATGTTGCATGGCCCTGTTCGGCATCATGGACCATCGTAGGCACTGCCTGGGTTCGGGTAGCCATAACTCCCTGCTACTGTTTTTCTAGCTCTTTCTGACTACACGACTGCGTTCGCAGCGTCGGCATTATGGTATGATCCAGTTTTCAAGCAAAACGGATGACGCCCGGGTTTTGGGCTGTCGGGCGTCTGGCAGGGCTCACCGAGAAAACCCTGCCTGCCAGAAAATAGGTGTGGCACTATTTTCTGATTGGCTGGTTAGCTGAGTAACAACTTTTACACTAGTGGAGGGGGCCTAGAACTCGGAGGGGTCTCCCATTGTTGCTCATTCTTCATTCCTAACTAGTTACTTTCAGTTTTCAGTTGCGTTCTCGCGCTAACTCTGGCATGCGTGTTTTTGAGTAACAAACCCAGAGCTTCCAGACTTAAATTCTAGAGCAGCAGAATGAAGGGGCAGCTGACTTAAGCAACGAGCATGGAAGCCCGCACGCTGCATCAACAACGCTGCTGCCCCAACCTGCTGCCCAGGTTTTCGAGCTTGGTATCAGAGCCAGAGCGTAGCAGTAGCAACAAAAGAATGGCGAACAGGTGCCAGACAACGCCGGCGGACCCCCATACGCGCCAGTGTAGGGGAAATGCTGCCGGATTTTTTCCGGCAGCATTGACCCGCCTGGTGGCGGGCAGCACTGACCCCCATGCATGACGCGAGGAGGTGAGCGGCAGGCGGCGTCTGACATCTGCGGGCGACGTCGCAAGCTGCAACGTCACCCAGGTGCAGTGACTCGCACCAGCAGCAGCACGCAGAAGCAGCAGCTCGCAGCAGCGGTAGCAGCGCACAGCAGCAGCCACGGCTGGTAGCTGCCAGCCGCTGCTGGCGAGCAGTGAGCAGCGGCCCGCTGCTGCGAGCGAGCAGTAGCTCGCTGCTTCCAAGCGAGCAGCAGCCCGCTACTCGCAGCAGACAACGGGCTGCTGCCTGTTGTGACAGAAAAAAAACGGAAAAAAAACGAAAAAAAACCCACCCCCGCAGCTCGCTGTAGCAGCGCGCAGCAGCAGCGAGCAGCAGCTGCATCATGCAGCAGCTGCAGTAGCACGGAGCAGCAGTAGCAGCGAGCTGTAGCAGCCATAGCAGCCGTAGCAGCTCGCAGCAACAGCAGCTGCAACTGCAATTGTAGTAGCAACAGCAGCAGCAACACCAGCTACAGCAGTAGCAGCAACAGTAGTAGCAGCAGCAAACAGCAGCAAACAGCAGCAGCAGCATCAGCAGCAGCAGCAGAAACAAACAACAGCAGCAGCAACAGTAGCAGTAGTAGCAAGAGCAGCAGCAGCAGCGGCTGTAGTAGCATCAGCAGCAGCAGCGGTGGCCCCAACAACCGCTGCTGCTGACGTCAGCACCCCTCTACTGACGTCGCTGCTAACGTCACTGCTGACCAGTGTTGACCCGGGGTTCCGGGGTGACCCTATCACCGCGGCCGCGGAACCGCGATCCACATCGATGGGGTATCGATGTGGTTCAAACTCGCGTTATGCGGCAACCACTCATCCCCGCCCCCCTT
>SZWC01017315.1:37103-57103 GCA_023375785.1 Penium margaritaceum
CCCCCCCCCAAAAGAAACAAATTTCGCCGTGGTCGATTACAAAATTATTTTTAAACACGTAGCATTATAAACAGTTTGCATATTCAACGAAAATGCGTAACTTCATCAAACCTGAACTGGACGTGTTTTGCACACGAACTCTAAAAGCTGAAGTCCAAACAGAACATTGCAAAATTGAGCCGCGAGTCAAAGTTTCGAATTTCAAACTTCCAGTATCGAAGTTCGAAATGTGAAATTTGATTTCCGAAATTCCTTTTTTCGCACCTCGTTGTCTTAACTCTGGCAAGCGACGTTTGACATTCGAACTCCATAACTGAAATTAAAATGAAAGAGCAAACGTCCGTAATGTAGCTCGGAGTTCAATGGTTTGCACTTTAAACGGATAAAAGTTAGTAATGAAAACTCGATCACGATTTGGGCGCGGACTGTCAACGCAAGCTGGCAGAGCCCTGGACAACCGATGCTGACGCGTCACTATCTGCCAGCAATGACACAGCGCGGCTGACCACGCGAACTGCGAAATTCCGAGCGACCAAAGAGACGATCCAGGACTGCATCAGCAAAAAAGAGGGCAATTAGGGTTCATAGGGCCCCCAGGACAACCCAGACAAAAACTGTTTTGACCCCAGTGAATCCCGTGGTTCCGAGGTGGCCGATGTGGGCGGGGATCACATCGATGTGCCGGGGTGGACATCGATGTGCCGGGGTTCGGCGTGGCCAGGTCAACACTGCTGCTGACGTCATCAACAAAAAGGGAGGAGAAGAAAGGAAAGGGGGAAGACCAAAGGGGTGGGTAGGATCCCCACCGCCCCAAGCCGCTGCTGACATCAGCAACACAAAGACAAAAAAAAGACAAAAAAAAGGAGAAACACAAGGGACATCAAACCATGGCTGGTAGCCCAGGCGAGGAGGGGTCCTCCTCCGTTGGGGGGACCCCTACCCCCCCTTTTCTACAATGACTGCAGTAGCAGCAACAGCAGCAACAGCAGCAGCAGCAATAGCAGCCCCCGCCGCCGCCGTCGCTGCAGCAGCAGCAGCAGTAGCAGCAACAGCAGCCGTCGTCGCCGCCGTCGCAGCAGCAGCAGTAGTAGCAGCAGCAGCAACTGTAGCAGTAGCAGCAGCAGCAGCTGCAGCAGCAGCAGCAGCAGCAAAAACAGCAACAACAGCAGCACCACCAGCCCAATCGTGTCGTTGGCGGCAATCCTGATCCCCTCGTTGCTCTTCAGCAACAGCTCGCCGTCTTGACGCAGCAGCTGGCGGCGCTGTAGCCAGTAGCCTCCCAAACTGCAACCAGTGCGCCGCCGCCATTCGTCCCTCCAGGGCACGCCAGCCCAGCTGTGTCTGTTGCCACATACTACCTGGCACAGCAGCAGACTCAGCGCTAGCGCCAGACAGTGTCCTCTGTCCTTGGCCCCACTCTGGGCGCCGGCCGTAGGCAGAAGGGCTTTGAGATACCGCCGCCGCCGCTTCAGGCCGGCGAGCAGTTCCGGAGCTGGGAGCTCAGCTTCCGGATCTAGGTGCAAGGTGAGGGCATGTGGGCATACTACACCTTCCCTTACGACTTCACCCAGGCCGACCAGCTGTATGACGCTGGTCGCGCCGCCCGTGCTCTCGTCCCAGTCGCCCCTCCAGCTTCCCGCCTGGCCCTAGAGCCTTTCCTCGGCGACTTCACTTCTGGCAACATCCCAGACCCTGCAGCCGCATGGCACGTCCTCACCAGGCCCCATTGCCTGTCCAGCGACGCAGAGATCAGCCGTCTACTCCGGGAGTTTAACTCCCTGCACATGGGGGAGACCGAGACAGTCACTGCCTACTGGCAGCGAGCGGAGGACATCCTTCGTCGTCTCGGTATATCTGCTCCACCTCCTCTGTCCGCGCTCCTTACCATCAAGCGCGGCGCCACCAACGCATACGCGGACGTCTTCGTGCACTACCCCCAGGACGTCCTCTCCACCATGGCTGCCCAGGACACCCTTATGCCGTGGGTATACGAGCTCTTCCTCCGCATTGAGGAAGCTCGCCAGGAGTCCGAGCTCCATTGCACGGAGGCTCTTGCATCACCAGCTGTCGCCTCCCCTACCGTTGCCTCCGTGGCCGTCGCCTCCCCCACCGTAGCTACCTCATCGCCTTCGAGGAAGAAGAAGAAAAGCCGGAACAAGAAAGGCAAGGGTCCACCACAACAGCAGCGGCAGCAGTCGTCGACCGGGCCCAGCGCTGGTGGCTCGGTCTGCCACAACTGTGGCCAGCCCGGGCACGGGTGGTACACGTGCCCTCTCTCGACGGAGGAGGCGCGCGTCATCGCCACCATGCGTCGCCAGCGGGAGCGCCGTCTCGCCTCTGCTGCCGTCGCTACTGCTGGCCCTGACACGCCCACCTCGTCCAGCAGCTCTACCACTCCGACAACTCCGCCTGTCCTGCACACACCCGTGCCGGAGCAGTACTACCCACAACAGTACTTCCCACAGCCGTCGGCGCCTCCGCTTCCTTCGTCGGCTCAGTCCTCCTAATACCCGGACTCCGGTGCCGTCACTCCGCACTCCGTCTATACTCCCACGCCGTCCTCCTGTGAGCGTCAGCTGGAGCAGTTCATCGCGCTCCAGCTTGGCCTGCCTCGCCCTCCTCCCCAAGGAAGTGCGAGTTGCGTCACCTCCTGCCCTCCTGCCTATCCCTGCATGACTGAGATTGAGCTACGATCGTGTCCCATTTCTTCGTCTGTCTCATCGTCTATCGTGGTCTCCTTCACCCCCCTCCTTGACGACATTGCATGTCTTGACAATTGGCAGTCTCGCTTCGTGCCTCCTTCCACCGCGTCCATGTCCCTCGCTTGCTGCCATGTGACCGTTAGCTACCTGGCGACCCCTGTCCAGGACCCTGCTGATACCTGGATCATCAACTTTGGGGCCAAACATCACATGACGGCCTCTCGTGAGGCCTTCAGTATGCTCGGTCCTGTAGGCGATGTCTCCGGTGTCCGTACGGGTTCCGGACAGGTGTTGCCTGTCCGTGGTGTCGGCGTCGTTCGTTTCCGTGGTCCTACCGGTGATGTCTTTCTGACTGAGGTCCTCTTCGTCCCTGGTCTCGAGCTCAGCCTCCTGTCCATGACTGCCCTTGATTGCATGAGCATGGACGTTGCACACTCGCGTGGTGTCGGCACTGTGTCGTTGCGTCCGTCTAGTCTCGTCGTACTGCACGCCACCGCTCGTGGCAACCTGTGGTATGTTCCTCGCCTCTCCTCTTCTCCTCCAGTCTTCTCCCCGTCGGCCGCCACAGGCCATGTGTTTATCACCAGTACGCTTTCTCTTCAGCACACGCGCCTCCTGCACCGCTGCCTTTGCCACGTCCACTCTGCCGCCGTAGAGAGCATGCTCCGCACCTAGTCGGCCAAGGGCCTTGACCCGGGGACTTTCCCTCTCCCGTGTCCCACTGAGTACATTGATTGCGCTAAGGGGAAGATGCACCAGTCCACGTACCCCTTGTCTTCCTCCCGTGCGTCCGCCCCTCTCGACCTTGTCCACTCGGACGTCATGGGCCCTCTCCCCACCGAGTCCGTCGGTGAGCATGGCCGCTACGTCCTCACCCTTACGAACGACTACTCTCGCTACCGCTGGGTCTTCTGCCTCCGGCAGAAAAGCGATGTCGCCCGAGTCCTTCAAGACTGGCTTGTCCTCGCGGAGCGTGAGTGTGGCCGCTCTCTTTGCCGCTTTCTCTCCGATTGCAGTGGAGAGTACATGGGTGAGGCCACGACCTTTCTCGCCTCCCGCGGGATCCACCATGAGACGTCTGCGCCCTACACACCAGCCCAGAATGGCGTCTCCGAACGGTGGAACCGTACCATAGCCGACGCCATCCGCACCATGCGGGTCGAATCCAGTCTCTCCGATGGCTTCTATTTTGAAGCCATGGCGTACATGACCTGGGTCTGGAACCGGATTCCCCACGGTCCCCTTCCCTGCCTGTCCACACCATATCAGCACTGGTGCGGTCGGCGCGCTGACCTCCGCCTGGCTCGCGTCTGGAGTTGCGTGGCCGTTGTGTGGCTACCTGCCCCACAGCAGGGCGGCAAGCTCGCCCCTTGCGGACGCCCCTGCACCTTCCTTGGTGTGTCTCGTCAGTCCAAAGCCTGGCGCTTTTGGGACCCATCCCGACAGTGCATCGTCGAGTCCCGCGATGCCCCCTTCTTCGAGGACCTGTTTCTCCGCGACCTCATCCACTCCGGCTCGTCCGTGTCCCTCCCGTCGCGTGGGGGAGTGGTGAGTCCGTCCTCCGTCCTGTCGCTTCCGGGTGACACGTCACTCCGCCCCTCCGGGCCAGCAGCCCCAGTCGCGTCCGTTGGCCCCTCCGAGCCAGCTGCCGCCGTTGCGTCCGCTTGTCCCTTCGAGCCAGCTGCCCCCGTCGTATCCGCTGGCCCCTCTGGACCAGCTACCCCAGTCGCGTCCACTAGCCCCTCCGGGCCGGCAGCCCCAGTCGTGTCCGCTGGTCCCTCCGGACCAGCTACCCCAGTTGTGTCCACCGGCCCCTCTGGGCCTGTAGCTCTTGTCGCATCCGCTGGCCCCTCCAGACCAGCTGCCCCATTCGCGTCCGCTGACCCCTCCGGGCCAGCAGCCCCAGTCGTGTCCACCGGCCCCTCTTGGCCTGCAGCTCTTGTCGCGTCGGCTGGCCCCTCTGGACCAGCTGCCCCAGTCGCGTCCGCTGGCCCCTCCGGGCCGGTAGCCCCAGTCGCGTCCGCTGGTTCCCCCGTGCCACAAGCCCTGTCCGCCTCCGTTGGCCCGTCGGACTCAGCGTCATCTCCTGTCCGACCGCGCTACACACGCGGCCCAGGCGGCAGCCTCCGACCTCGGCCGACAGTGAGCGCGCAAACCGTCGCACCGCGTCCCCTGGCGCCTCGACCCCCTGTGGCTCCACGTGTCTCCTCCACTCCCACGGTCGTGAGTGGGGACCCTGGCATGAAGGCTCTCGGCCCGACCACTTTGGCCATCATGGCAAACCTTCACCCGGGTTCTGCATTGGACTACGCCATGCTTCATCACGAGCATCGGCATGCTATTGTGGTTGCACTCACCCGCATCCCACCTGGAGCTCGTGATGCACACGCCCTCTCAGTCCGGTCCATAGTACGCCCAGAGGACCCAGCCACCCTACGTGAGGCTCGAGCCTCTCCTGAGGCCGTGCATTGGGATGCTGCCTGCGCCGAGGAGCTCGCTGCTATCCGGCAGTACCACGTGTATGACCTCGTCGACCTCCCTCCAGGTCGGAAGGCCATTGGTGCCAAGTGGGTCTTTCAGCGCAAGTGGAAGCCTGACGGGTCCTTGGACAAGGACAAGGCCCGCCTCACAGCAAAGGGGTTTGCTCAGGTCCCTGGGATTGATTTCGACCAGATCTTTGCCCTAGTCGGTCGGTTCTCCACTAGCTAGGCGCTCTTCAGCCTGGTTGCCCAACATGGGTGGGAGCTGCATCAGATGGACGTGAGCAACGCATTCCTCCATGGCTCACTCGAGGGTGAGGAGCTCTACATGGTGCAGCCTCCAGGCTTCGACGACGGCACTGGGAGAGTTTGGCGACTGCGGAAGGCCCTCTATGGCCTGAAGTAGTCGCCTCGGTGCTGGAACTAGGAGATCAGCAGCACGCTTCTCCGTGGCGGCCTCCAACGCAGCACCGCTGATCCCGCACTATTCGTCAGCCTGCGAGGTCAAACTTTCACCGCAGTTCTGGTCTACGTCGACGATCTCCTCATTGCGTCGCCAGACACGGCCGCCATCTAGCGTGTCAAAGACCTGTTGCAAGCCGCCTACCAGATGAAGGATCTCAGGTCTGCCCGAGTCTTCCTGGACATGGAGCTGGAGCATGATCGCTCCCAGGGCATCCTACACGTCCACCAGGCTGCCTATGTGCAGACCCTGTCCACTTGCTTCGCCGAGGACCTGCCCCTCGTACCTAGCGCATCTTCACACGTGTCACTCGATGGCCAGGTGAAGCTGAGGAGTCCTGACCTAGCTGTTGTGGGGGAGCCAGTTGATGTGACCACGTATCTGCGGGTCATCGGGTCACTGATGTTCCTTGCGACGACGACGCGTCCAGGCATCGCGTTCGCCGTCAACCTCTTGGCCCAGTTCTCTCAGGAGCCGCGTCACCTCCACTTCGAGGCCGCAATCCGAGTGCTGCGCTATGTCGTCTCGACCCCTCGGCGAGGTCTCATGTTCCGACGCCAGCCGTCCGTCATCGTAGTGGGCTACACCGATAGTGACTTGGCCGGCAGCCTAGAAGGTAAGAGTCGTACCGGCTGGATCTTTCTGATTGGCGGCACGGCTGTGTCCTGGCACAGTGGCAAGCAGGGGTGCATTGCGCGCAGCACTGCTGAGGCTGAGTACGTTGCCCTTGGCTCAGGCGTGTGTGAGAGTGTGTGGTTGCGTCGTCTGCTGTCCGAGTTGCGTCAGTCTGTCGCATCCATCACCTTGCATTGTGACAATGAGAGTGCCATGGCCATCGCCGACAATGACGGTGTGCATCACACACGCACAAAGCACATCAATGTTGAGTATCACTATGTGCGTTCGTTGTTGCATGACGGCAGCATCAGCATCGTGTGGGTTGAGACAGCACGGCAGCTGGCTGACTTCCTAACCAAGGCACTGAAGCGGGACTCGTTCAAGAAGGTTGTGAGTTTAGTCGGCGTGCGTCCGTGAGTTGTCCTCTTTGTCTCTGCGTGCATCTCTGCGTGCCCTGGGGGAGTTTAGATGTTGACCGTGTCTTTGCCCGGCTATGTGCACTACGCCTGTGAGTCAATAGACCGTGCTAATCTTAAGCTCCACACGAAGTTGCTGGTAACCTTCCTAGGTCACACGCGTTAGACCAACCATGGATACGCAAGAGACATGCCACGCCATGGATGCGGAAAGCTTGCTTCACTTTGTTCGGTACAACCAAGACGAGTGTGAGAGGGAGCGAGAGTAGCTAAGTCAACCGGTGAGCGTGCCTCGCTCCGGGCATCACGCCTAAGCGAGTACACACCGCCACCCGGGGGTCGAGCCCGACCGCTTGGGTACTAACCTCACGGCGGCTACTCACTAATGCACGGGAAAACCCGGCACAGTGGCCCCCTAAGGATCAGCACCCGGGAAATGCAGCTCCCCCAGAAACATTCAACGCAAGCAACATGATGCAGGGCACGGCAGTCAGAGTGTACGGGCCCTAGAATCTTCCACATCACAGAGTCATAAGAGTCATAAGAAGTTAGACGATGGCAACAAGTGCTTTAGACGAAGCCCTTGGGTGAAGCTGTAGTGGTTGCCAGAAAGCATCAAAGGCTTCTGCCAGAACTGTCACGTTTGTTGCTTCCCCAGGTTGAGCCATGTCATTCAATCTGTACAATGAGATGCACAGTGTGTGATGGCAAGAGAGCACAGAGTTATGAGTGGCCAACGAACTTCAACACTCCCCCATGCACCGCAGCCAATCACTTCATGCACGTGAGAACTACACAAGGGGTAAGGAGAAGTGATAACAGAATAATGAATCAGTCAACCTGGATCATGTGGACAGATGAGACCAACAGAGTGGACAGAACTTTTGAACACATTACGACTGAGAGCTTTTGTGAGGAAGTCAGCTCGCTGCGACCGTGTGTCCACCCAAGTCACCTGAACAATGCCAGCAGCAATGCACTCGCGAACGAAATGGTGCTCAACATTGATGTGCTTGGTGCGTGAATGATGCATGCCGCTATTCTCAGCAATGGCCTTTGTGCTTTGGTTGTTGCAACGCAGAGTGATGCAGCGAATGGGCACACACAGCTGCTGTAGCAAGCAACAAAGCCAGACAGCCTCACACGTGCCTGCTCCAAGTGCGACATACTTAGCCTCAGCGGTGCTGCGTGCGACACACCCCTACTTGCCACTTTTCCAGGATACTGTAGTGCCGCCAACAAGAAAGATGTAGCTTGTTCAGCTGCGGGCATCAGTGTCATGTGCCCAATCATTGTCGGTTAAACCGTCCACTACCACCGAGGGCTGTGCACGAACGTACAGTCCGATGCGGGGTGTGGAGAGAGCATAGCGCACAACCCGCAATGCAGCCTCAAGGTGCTGTTCACGGGGGCACTGTGAGAACTGGGAAAGGAAGTTCACAGCAAATGCCACATCAACACGAGTGGTAGTGGCAAGGTACATCAATGAGCCGATGACTCTGAGGTAGTCGGTCACATCGACCGTCTCACCCAGCGTGGACACCTCTCGAGACTTCAGTAAGGACTGACCGGCAGGCGTCATGGGTGTGAACGCAGTGGGGATGGCTGTGAGGAGCGCTGAGAAGCGCTCCCCCAGACTACGTACATACGCAGCCTGATGAACGTGCAAGGTACGTCACTGGCGATCACGTTCCAGCTCCATACCAAGGAAGACCCGAGCCGGGCCAAGATCTTTCATCTTGTAAGTCGACTGCAGAAGAGCTTTGACAGCTCTGACTGAGGCCGGATCGGGAGAGGCGATGAGGAGGTCATCCACGTAGACGAGGATGACCACAAGTGGTTTGGTGGGATCACTGAGGAACAGGGCAGGGTCCATAGGGCTTCGTTTGTAGCCACCCTTTTCAAGAGTCGCAGTGATCTCTTGGTTCCAATAGCGTGGTGACTGTTTCAGACCGTAGAGGGCCTTGCGCAGACGCCATACCCTTTTTGTTCCATCTGAGAAGCCGAGTGGATGTACCATGTAAATTTCCTCATCCAAGCTGCCATGGAGAAAGGCATTGTTAGCATCCATTTGCTCGAGTTCCCAGTCGTGCTGAGCGACTAGGCTTAGAAGAGCTCTGGCCGTGGTGTACCTGCCAGCTGGTGCGAATGTCTCGTCAAAGTCGACACCCGGGATCTGGGAGAATCCCTTTGCGGTGAGACGAGCTTTGTACCGTTCTATTGTGTTGTCAGGATTGAGTTTGCGGCGGTATACCCACTTGGCTGCGACTGCCTTGCGACCAGGTGGTAGATCCACGAGCTCATACACACCATGTTCAGCAAGTGCATCAAGCTCAGCCTTCACAGCCTTCTCCCACAGCGGTGAGTTAGGGGCTGTGCGAGCTGCCTGTACAGTCAGGGGCTCAGGTGCTAGAGGTGCAAGACCAGCGGCAGCAAAGCATGTTGCCACATACCCAGCCACAGAGGATGACAGGGCAGAGTGAAATTTATCCTCAAGAAGGGAGTATCCAAGACCTGTGCTGGGGTGGACGACTGAGGCCGCAGTGGACAGAGCAGAGGAAGCAAGACCGAGGGCTCGAAGGCCACGGTCACCAGAGACCACTGGATGAGGCTGTGAAGGGAGCGCTCGGAGGCGTCCTCCACGAGTGTAGGGTGATATCGGTGGGATGGACGGTGCACAGGAGGAGAGAGAAGGAGAGGAGGAGTGCGGCTGAACAGCCGGGGGCGGAGAGGACGTGGTCTCATGAGCATGAGTCTCGTGTGACTGAGTGACCGCGACAGGAGGAGACACAGATGATGCAGAGGAGACCAAAGTAGGGGACTCTAGAGTAGAGTGAGCAGGCGTACGAGGAGCCGAGGACTCAGTGTGAGAACTAGACTCAGCAGGGGACGACGGTGAGGTGGGACTGGACTCGGGAGAACTGAGCTCGGGAGAACTGAGCTCGGGAGAACTGGACACAGGAGAACTGGACACAGGAGAAGAGGGACGCGCTGACGGGAGAAGAGAGGGCCCAGAGGGCAGAGAACCACCCCCACCCGGAGAGGGCGAAGAGAGAGATCCACCGAATCGCGGACAGTCGCGTTCAAAGAGGTGTTCAAAGAAGAGGGCATCACGGGATTCAATGACCCGGGATCTAGAGGGGTACTAAAAGCGCCAGGCTTTGGAGAAGGGAGAGATGCCCAGGAAGATGCAAAGGTGTCCACGTGGGGAGAGTTTGCCGTCTCGTTGGTCTGAGGGGATCCACACAGAGGCAAGACACCCCCAGACCCAGGCAAGCCAAAGATCAGCACGCTGTCCAGTCCAGCGCTCAAAGGGAGTGACTGTGTGAGGGAGAGGGCCGTGAGGGACACGGTTCCAGACCCAGGTCATGTAGCACATGGCCTCGAATGCAAAGAGGGGCGACTGCCCGGAGGCAGAGAGGAGAGATCGGACCCCATCGGCAAGGGTGCGGTTCCAGCGTTCAAAAACCCCATTCTGTTGGGGTGTGTAAGGGGCAGAGGACTCAAGGCGGACACCGCGAGACGCAAGAAAGCGAGAGGTGGGACCAAAGAATTCACCTCCACGATCACTGCGAAAGACTCGTAACGAGCGCCCACAGGCACGCTCAGCCTGTGGGAGCCAGGACTCCAGGACATCAGTGACGTCACTCTTATGACGAAGGGCAAAGACCCAACGGTAGCGAGAGAAGTCATCCGTCAAGCACAGGACGTAGCGGCCAAGACCACCAAGAAAGTCATGGGACAGAGGACCCATGACGTCTGCATGAACCAGGTCAAGTGGGTGAGTGGTTGTTGACTCAGACAAGGAAAAGGTAGAGCGATGCATCTTTCCACTAGCACAGTCCAGACAAGTGGATGAACAAGGGGGCGCAAACGTGGCGGCGTCAAGCCCAAGAGCAGGCTGAAGGCGCAGGAGGTGTTGGATGGCAGTAGTGTGGATGTGACAGAGGCGACGGTGCAAGAGATCAGCATGATTAGGAGACAAGGAATGGGTGGCATGAACAAGTGCAGAGGCAGCGGAAGATGAGGGCAGATTGAGGGGGACGCGAAACAGGCGATCATACCGCATGCCACGAAGAACAACACGGCCAGATGAGCGCAGAGAGATGGAGGCGAGTCCACGGCTGGAGGAGAAATCCATGCCCTGATAGTCAAGGGTGGTCACGGAGAGGAGACTGACTTCCAGGTCATGCACATACAACACGTCAGAGAGGTAGACAGTGCCACCAGGACCAACAAAACGTACGACCCCAAAACCTTGCACAGGTAGCAGCTGGCCAGAGCCAGTGCGAACAGAGCGGACGGATTGAACGGGACCGAGAGAGACAAAGGAAGAGCGACAAGAAGTCATGTGATGAGTGGCACCTGAATCAATGATCCAGAGGCCAGGGGATGCACGAGTGGACGGGAGAACAAGATAGACAGCGACAGTACCACGAGTAGACGAGGGAGACGAAGGGCCAAAACGTGTGGGAAAGGTGCATGACTGCCATTCCTCAATCCACTCGCAACTTGTAGGCAAGTCCCCTTGAACACGCCCCGAGGTGGCACCCCAAAGGGTGGCCTCAGACTCACACACAGACGAACAGCACTGGCCACTCATACTCTCACCTCCCTGAGAGCGAAGATGGAGAGGCTCGGCGAGGCGGCGCTTGAGGTTGCGCTCCTTATCACGACGATCGGACGAGCGATCAGAGGAACGGTCAGAGGAGCGATCAGAGAAAGTCCCATCATCACGACTCCAGTGAGGTGCGTGGTAGTGTGAAGATGGTGGGCCGTAGTACGGAGGGCCGGAGGGAGGAGGTATCCAGTCCCAGGGGCTGGGTGTAGTGGGAGTTGGATGTAGTGGTGCAGATGTGGTTGAGAGCGCAGCAGAGGACGAGGAGGATGAGGAGACGGTCACCGCTGCGACCGCCGACGAGGCAGTGGCACCAGTGCGGGCCCAATGAGCGCGCATGGAGGAAGCCAGTCGTGCATCGTCACGAGGGGCCGGGCATTTTGGTGTAGAGTGACCAGATGCACCACAGTTCCAACATGTGACATCTGTAGTGAGAGCTGCATTCTTGCCACCGTGGCCACCCCCACGGCCTTTGCCTCCACGACCACCACCACGAGTGGATCCACCACCCCCACTGTGGGAGACACCCTGCGTGGAGTGTGCTGCTGACTGTGTGGATGAGGTGGAAGAGGAGGCTGTGGTAGGGGAGGAAGAGGAGGCGGTGGTGATGGCTGCGAGGGCGGCGCGATGCATGCGCTTGTTTTGCAAAGCATTCTACCAGTCGGTGAGACGTGAAGCAGTGAAGTCAAAGAGAGGCCCAATCCCAGGTGGAGAATCAGCTGGGACAGACTCAGAAGCAAGACGCTCGAGCTCTGACTGAGAGACATGCAAGTACAGGTCTGAGAGTTCGGGAATGAGGCCTGCGACGATGGAAAGACAGGCAGAGAGAGGTCCAGGTGCGGCTTTGCCAAGATCGCACAGCAGACGTAAGCTACGTGCCCAGTATTTATCTGCTGTTTTGTCTGCGTGCATTTGCAAGGTGTTGAATTGCACTGTGAGGGCGCTTTGGGCCGCATGGCCAGTGACGGTTTTGCGGCGGCGGATGAGGGCATATGCACCGATGGGATCTGCTGGCGTGCCGCGAGAGGGGTCAGCATTGTACGTACCAATGTCGTCAAGAAGACTCTCTGGGCCTGCGTTGATGAGTGCTCTCACGGCGCGAGCGGCCTCAGTGGGTTGCGGCACACACGATGGTTTTGCCGGCGAGTAGTATTGCCAGAGAAGCTCACCCTGGGCCCACGCGCTAAAGCGTGTTTCCCAGGAAGTGAATGTGAGCTTGGGCGTGAATTGTGGAGGTGGAGTTTCAAAGTCCTTCTGGCGGGCTGGTAGCACAGGGCGGACAATGGCTGAAGAGGAAAAATCTGGAGAGGAGGAGTTGGCAACGGCACCACCAAAGGGAACTGATGAATCTACCAAACCAGATTCTGTGGCGGGAGACACTACAATGCGGGCATGGACCGCAACTGTTCTAACACTAGAGCAGCAATGGTGGCAGCAAAATCCTCTTTTGATTCCTGCCCCTGTTGGAGCTCATCCTCTACTCTACGTCTCTCCGCCTGTGCCTCACTAAGGGCGGCCTAGAGGGCCTCTATGGTCTCCTCTGGTGCAGGCATGATGTGAAGACAAACTCAAGCCTAGGAGTGGAGTGAGTGAGAAGATGTACGATGCAAATGAGGGGAGGTGTGAATATGAGTGCTCTGCTCACCGCGAGGAAGAAGGCTGAACAGCGGCGGCACCACAGCAGAGGCTGAGGAGGAAAGGACAGCCACCCACCCGGCCACTGCAACAGTGAGGCAGAGAAGCCCCGTCGCAGTAGCACCAGCAACTGCAGCTGAGGCTGATGTGATCAGAACGATGGTGGTGACGTGTGATGGTGCGTCACGAGGGGCACCAGTGGGTGTCAGCACTGCGGTTGCGGTGGACGCTCTGATGGAGCCGACTGAGCTAGAGGTGATGTCTGCTGCTGTGGAGGCTGCGGTTGCAATAGACGCTGCTGCTGCTGTGATCTGAGTGGCAATATTGGCAGCCGCTGCTGCCAGTAAGGTGAGAGAAGCAGCTGTCTGTGTGTATGCTTCAGTTGCTCGACCGACCGCCGTCTGTGCAGGAGCACGGCAGGGCCTAGCTGTTGCTGTGAAGGTAGCTGCGGCTCCAGCAGCAGCGTCAAGAATGGCACCAGCCAAACTTATGGAGTCGGTGTGCAATGGGAGAACGGGAATGACGCCAGGAACCTCTGGTGCAGTGGAAGCATCAGCTGAGCCTGCAGCGGTGGGGAGAGGTTCGGGAGCAGCGGGTGCAGATGAGGGAGCTGCGGCAGATTCGACAGGCTCGGAAATGCTGGTAGGTTGCATCCTTGGAGAGAGAGGTGGTGATGGTGGGAGGTCATCTAGTGTGTAGACCCGTCGATCAATCTCTGCTTCTTCCCGTTCGCGTTCGGCATCAACGTCGTCTTGCCAGTAAGTGTGATCGAGCATACGCACCCATTGTGGCACGTCGTCCGCCAGTGTGTGAGACTGAGAGGTCCACCGCTGTGTTTAACAGACGTTCAGTGGTCACCCTGCACTGGAGAGCATGCAGGGTTGAGCGGTGAAGAGAGCTCCTCAGAGTGAGTAGCTGCGAAGGAGGCTGCGAAGGCCGTTTATGCGAGAGGCTTGCCAAGGGAGTTGGTGACTGAGAGAGGTGCTACTGAGAGACGGCAGCTGGGTACCAACGGTGAGAGAGGTCAGCTGAAGATGCTGGGTAGCTAGAGTTGGCGACTAGCCCCGAGCAGTCGCAGCACGGCCGAGAGTGGCTGAGGATAGATGCGTGCAGCTGAGAGCAGCCGCGGGTGACCCAGAGCGGCGGTGAGTGGCCGAGAACAGCCAAGAACGCCCAACACTTCTCACAAGTGTCTCAAAGAGCGAGACGATGTGAGTACGCAAGACTGCGGTGAGGTGGCGACGAGTGGAGATGACTCGCTCCTGCTGTGAGGTCCGGCAGATGGTGCTTGACCTAACTCGCTTGGATGTACATTGAATCAGCTAACAGGATCGTGTGAGCAGTGGTGAGGTGTCTCACCTGCTCTGATACCAGAAGTTGCTGGTAACCTTCCTAGGTCACACGGGTTAGACCAACCATGGATACGCAAGAGACATGCCATGCCATGGATGCGGAAAGCTTGCTTCACTTTGTTCGGTACAACCAAGACGAGTGTGAGAGGGAGCGAGAGTAGCTAAGTCAACCGGTGAGCGTGCCTCGCTCCGGGCATCACGCCTGAGCGAGTACACACCGCCACCCGGGGGTCGAGCCCGACCGCTTGGGTACTAACCTCACGGCAGCTACTCACTAATGCACGGGAAAACCCGGCACAGTGGCCCCCTAAGGATCAGCACCCGGGAAATGCAGCTCCCCCAGAAACATTCAACGCAAGCAACATGATGCAGGGCACGGCAGTCAGAGTGTACGGGCCCTAGCATCTTCCACATCACAGAGTCATAAGAGTCATAAGAAGTTAGACAATGGCAACAAGTGCTTCAGACGAAGCCCTTGGGTGAAGCTGCAGTGGTTGCCAGAAAGCATCAAAGGCTTCTGCCAGAACTGTCACGTTTGTTGCTTCCCCAGGTTGAGCCATGTCATTCAATCTGTACAATGAGATGCACAGTGTGTGATGGCAAGAGAGCACAGAGTTATGAGTGGCCAACGAACTTCAACACCACATACCGTAGTGTCCCTTGCATTCGACTTATTTTTTTAACTGATCTATGTATCAGCTATATTGGACTCAAATGTTTAGCCCTGGAGTTGTGGACTTGTTTCGTCCAACGGTGAAAATGTCAATTACCCCCTGTTTTGTCACTGTTGACCCTCATATACCCCTCTGTCGGAACAATAAGCCCCATCCGCCCCTTTGTCGGAACGATAAGCCCCATCCACCCGTCCGCCAGAACGATAAGCCTCATTTGCCCCTCCGCCAGAACGATAAGCCTCATTCGCCCCTCCGCCAAAACAAGAAGCCTAATCCACCCCTGTCCGGCAAAAAAACCCTAATCCGCCCCCCCGTTTTCACCATGCTCATACATCGACGCATGTCGTTGCTTAAGGATGGTGAAATCGGGTATGCCGTCCATCGCGACCGTCGTGATAGCATCAAGGGGTGGGGGGAGGGTTGGGGGGGGCGGGGGGGGAGGGGGTTGATTGCCGGCCGACATCCGTCGGTCGGCACTTCGTCAACCCCAACCCCCCCCCTCTCCGCCTTTTGCAGCCCACTAGCCCACCCACCCGCCAGTCATTCGAGGCCCTCGCGATTGAGGGCCGCGGTGGAACGGGCGGCCGGTGGGCTGCTGAGAGGCGATGGGGAGTGGGGGAGGGGGGGTTGTGTGGACTTCGACGGGGATTCCGGCCAACGGGCATCCATGGGAATCCCCGACGGGAGTCAAAAATCCCTTTTTTTTTTTTTACACTTTGTTCAACTTTACACCCTCGTTTGAAGTACAAACAATAGACAAACCCACCCCCTTTTTACATGCAAGGTTTGATGGTTTATTTTTTGCGCGGGCACCTGCCCAACAGGTTCCCTTTGAACAATGGGGAGTCTCGGATCTTTTTTTGGGTTACATAGTAACCTTATTGCGATCACTTTTCTTGCAGAAAATCAGATTTTATGATTGGTCCGTCGTCAAGAATTTCTTCTCGGACGGCTGGTCAGACTTCTGAGGACGGACGGAACACGCTTGTTCGATGTTCCCGAGTCAAAAACGTAAAGTGGTCACGTACATCATGAACTAAGGGTCTAAAGAGATGGGAAAAAATAGGGGAATGCTGAATTGCAGTGTAATGATTTATTTCATGTACATCATGAACATATCGTGTGATACAATTAACGTGGAATGACTTCAATCACTTTTTTTCCCTCTTTTTGGGTACATAGAAAGTAGTTCACTTTTGTTGCAAAAAATCCGATTTTATGATTGGTCCGTCCTCAAGAATTTCTTCGCCGATGGCTGGTCAGACTTCTGAGGACGAACGGAACACGCTTGTTCGATGTTCCCCGGTCAAAAACGTAAAGCGGTCACGTACATCATGAACTAAGGGTGTAAAGAGATGGGGGAAAATACCGGAATGCATAATTGCAGTGTAATAATTTATTTCATGTACATTATGAACATATCGTGTGATACAATTAATGTGGAATGACTTCAATCACTTTTTTTCCTCTTTTCGGGTACATAGAAAGTAGTTCACTTTTCTTGCAAAAAATCCGATTTTATGATTGGTCCGTCTGCACGAATTTCTTTGCTGATGGCCGGTCGGACTTCTGAGCACGGACGGAACACCTTTGTGTGGTGTTCCCGAGTCAAAAACTGAAAGTGGTCATGTATATGATGAATGACGGGTGTAAAGAGATGGGAAAAAAGTGGCAAAGCTAGCTTGCAGTGTAACAATTTATTTCTTGTATTTAAACGTGTAAATAATGCCTCTGTGTACATTATAAACATATTGTGTGGTACAATTGATGTGGAATGACTTGAATCACTTTTCTTTCTCTTTTTGAGTACATAGAAAGTAGTTCACTTTCATGATCCTAGGTGCTATATCTATGTCTTTCGTTTAATGTCTGGTTGGTTCACTTGAGCTCAGACAGCGAATAGAAAAAAGGTATACGATGTACCCGGGTAAAAAATGCAATGTAGTAAGGTATACTTCAATGACAATGGTATAGAAGACATGAACGTGTTAGTTGGACGTCTATCTACTATTGGAGGAAAACATTGCTATTCATATGGATGTTTTTCGTCAAAGCAAATATATTCTGGCAACTTTTTGTGGGGCGATCATGTGGACATTTTGAAAGCAAGTGCAATGTAGCTGCACTAGTGTGACGACAATTCTCGTTGTATACAACACCTTTCATCTATGTACCTCAAGAATGTTTTCACAATGTTTCCTCAACGACTACAATTTTTTAGTACCCTTTACCTGTTTACCCTTGTAATTTTTTTGGTTGTGTACGTTGTTACCTATGTACCTTTAATTAATGCAATCCCAAAAAAATCCAGGCAACATTTCTCCTAAACCTGGAACATTTTATGTACTTCTCTACTTGTCTACCAGTCTACCTTCGTACCTGTCTACTTTCTTATTTGTGTAACTCTAACGCAAGTTACGCCGAACATATTTCGATAGCATTTTCCCCATACCTGGATCACTTTAAGTACCTTCCTACTTGCCTACCTCTAAATCTTTTCTCCCCTGTAGATCGCTATAGTTGTGCATGTAATGTATGCTACCTTGAGAAAATTTCGACAGGATTTCCCCTACACCACCAATAACTTTCACTACCTCCTTATCTATCTACCTCTCAACATTTTTACCCCACTAACTTGTTATCTATCTATTTGCTGTTGGTTTGTGTATTCGTTTAAGTGTGCACGGATGTTATGGAACTATGCCACTCTTATGGTGCGTACAAGATGGAGCAGTATAGCTCCAAGTCAACCTCTGATGGGTTGTTGGGAAATGATGTCTCCTTGCATCATCCCGACAGGAAAAGATTGATGGTACATTACACTTACTTCCTTACCTTGCTTACCTGTGATGTCTGTTGTCTTGGATTTGCACCGCCATAGTTGTAGGATGTACACTCTTTGTCATGAAATAATTGTGTACATAATGAGTATTGTCAACGATGTCAAAATCATCCATAGTCAGATGTTGAGGCATAATTGTGACTTTGCACGGTACGCGTTGTTTGATGTCATGTCGACATTGTCGAGGGTTCATGCAACTGTTGTTCCACCGAAGAATTGTGGCGAGTGTGCGTTGCATGAATGCCTGTGAAAACGACACCTATGCACAGTGCGACTAAGCTGACACCACGACTTGTTACTTGGACCACGATGAACAAGTCACGACATGCCTAGACAACAAAATACAAGCACGGCCATCGATGAAGAACTGTGCGACGCTACGGATGCAGACTTCACAGCCCGTCACAAGAACCAAGACTGCGTTGGTCCTCCGCAGGTTCACCGGCCCAACCGTGGTACAATGACACACTCTGGATGGGTAGCTCCCCATTGTACCCCAACGCCACACTATTGACCCTATCTCACATCTTACTGACAAACAACGTGCAAAAGTGTTATGATGCACAATTTACCATATGAAAGACGCCAAACGTTGACGTGACATGTGTCGAACGAAAACTATCGTCACAAGCCAGGAAAAAATTACGGTTTTCAAAAAAATTTCATATTAAAAAAGGTAAAACAAGGCCATTGGAATGAAAAGAATGTCGCAATTTTGATCTTGGGTTGAAAATTTAAAACACATTGTTTAAGTATCCCTCACAATATTCCATTTATATGGACATGTCGTGGTCAAATGCCACTTATCTTCGCATAATTTGTCTTTTCACATGTAGAAACTATAGGATGCATGCACCAGTATTGCCATATTGAACACAAAAAAAGTGTAAAACCTAGAGAATTTTAACAACAAAAAGTATGTTGCGGCCAAAAAATTTGCTCACGGTACAATTCGCCCGTCTATATAAAAAACACCGTAATTATGTTCTCCAATCGCATGACTTTCACTTTGCAGGGTATAAATGTTTGACCGTCTTGTTGACTTTGTCGATAGTTCTTGCAACTCTCGTTCCATACGGAAGAGTTGTGGCGAGTGTGCATTGCATGAATGGCCGTGAAAACGACACCAATGCACAGTGCGACTAAGCTGACACCACGACTTGTTACTTGGACCACGACGAACAAGTCACGGCATGTCACAACAAAACACAAGCACGGCCATCGATGAAGAACTGTGCGACGCTATGGATGCAGACTTCACAGCCCGTGACACGAACCAAGACTGCGTTGGTCCTCCGCAGGTTCACGGCCCAACCGTGGTACAATGACACACTCTGGATGGGTAGCTCCCCATTGTACCCCAACGCCACGCGCTATCGACCCTATCTCACATCCCACTGACAAACAACGTGCAAAAGTGTCATGATGCACAATTTACCTTGTGGAAGATGCCGAATGTTGACGTGACATGTGTCTAAGGATGGCTATCGTCACAAGCCAGGAAACAAATTTGCGCTTTTCGAAAAATTTAATGTTGAAAAAGGTAAAACAAGGCCGTTGGAATGAAAAAACGTTGCAATTTCGATCTTGGGTTGAAAGTTTAAAACATATTTTTTGAAGATCCCTCACAATGTTCCATTTATATGGATATGTAGTGATCAAATGCCACTTATCCTCGCATAACTTGTTTGTTCATACGTAGAAACTATACATTGCATGCACCAAAATTTCTATACTAAGCACACAATAAAGTGTAAAACTTAAAAAAATTTAAGAATAAGAAATAGCATGTTGCTGCCGAAAATTTTGCTCACCGTACAATTCGCCTGTCTATGTTACCTAAACACCGTAATTTTGTTTTCTGGTCACATGACTTTCACTTTGCACGGTACAAACGTGTTACCATCTTGTTGACTTTGTCGAGAGTTTTTGCAACTCTCGTTCCATACCGAAGAGTTGTGCCAAGTGTGCAATGGAGAAATAGCCATGAAAATGACTCCTATGCACAGTGCGACTAAGCTGACACCACGACTTGTCACTTGGACCACGACGAACAAGTCACGGCATGCCTAAACAACAAAACCCAAGTACGGCCATCGATGAAGAACAGTGCGACGCTACGGATGCAGACTTCACAACCCGTCACAAGAACCAAGACTGCGTTGGTCCTCCGCAGGTTCACCGGCCCAACCGAGGTACG
>SZWC01017317.1:21725-48353 GCA_023375785.1 Penium margaritaceum
TTTTTCTTTTCTCAGGCTAAGGCATGGAGCCATCACCCATGCCCACCCAGACATCGACGGTCCATGACCCCCGAAACTTTGAAAATTCATATCTCCCAATCCGACCGTTGGATCGGCCTCAAACTTGGACCGTAGACATTTTGCCACCTGATCTTTCCAATGGTGAAGTCAGATCGGCAATCGGAGCAGGCATCTGGTACTTTCCTGGAACTTGCTCCTGTGGACCTGAAACTGAGCCAGATGGCTCCTTTTCCAACAATGACCCCCGAAACTTCGAAAATTCATATCTCCCAATCCGACCGTTGGATCGGTCTCAAACTTGGGCCGTAGACATTTTGCCACCTGATCTTTTTAATGAAGAAAACGGATTGGCAATCGGAGCAGGCATCTGGTACTTTCCTGGAACTTGCTCCTATGGACCTGAAACTGAGCCAGATGGCTCCTTTCCCAAAACTGGTCCTTGGAGGAAAGGAAGTACACAGCAGTATAACGGCTGAAATCATCAATGAAGGTGAGAAAATACCTAGAGCCTCCAAAGCTCTATATCTGTATCGATTTGCACAAGTCCGTGTGGACGAGCTCCAACACCTCTTTTGCACGCTCCCCTTCTCTAGAGAACGCCTCGCAATGCTGCTTCCCCTCCAAATAGCCGATGCATAACTGCTGCTCAAAGTTAGAGATGGTAGGCAGGTCAAGCACCATCTGCTTTGCTTGAAGCTGGTGCAAGGCGCGCATGCCAATGTGGCCGTAGCGTGCATGCCAGATCTCGCCATCTGTCGCTTGTATCACTGCTGCAAGACTCTGCTCATGCGGGATCTTGGTCCCCCCTAACAGGCGGTACATGTCGCCCTCCTTCACGGACTTGGCCAACTCCTCTCTTGTTTCCTTGTTGAGGATGTAGCCATAATCATCGTCAAAAATAATGTGTAGTCATGTGTTGGTGACAGAGGATACTGAGAGAAGGTTGAATGCAGCATCAGGTACATACAACACGCCATGGAAAGCTCCCACTTCAATGTCACGCGGGGTCTCCAACCACATCTCCACAATCCCAATCCCCTTACACCACCCAATTATCACCCAAAGCAATCGGACGGGGGGGAATGGAGAGCAGCTGCATGAACCACTCCTTGTGGTGAGTCAGACTCTTGGTACACCCGATCCTTGTAGCATGCCAGATCCGCCTTTTCCTTCTGCGACATGTCATACTTCGCCATGAAGAGGCGGTCGAGCACCTCCTGGGCAACGTTCATGTTGCCAAAATGGCGCATGCCAGTCTGGTTTTGCTGATACTGCTTCTGCTGCCGTTGCTGTAACAATTGTTGCTGTTGCTGTGGAGATTGCTGCTTTTGCTGTATTGCTGCTACTGCTCCTTCTGGTCCCTCTTCGACTTGAAACACTATCATCTTTTCCTCCAAAAGCATGAGGAATGCATATCTTTTGATCGTGTATTCTCTAGCTCTCTAGGTCGTGTCTGACCTAGAGAGCTAGAGGCCGGATCCTGCTTTCCTCATGGTTTTGGAGACAGTGGGAATAGAAATTCTTCCTGACCCAGTTTCTCCCGAACCTTCCTCTACTGTGACAGTGGGAGAATCACTCTACTCTCCCATGTCTGATGTTGCAGATACAGCAGCCTCATCGGCAGATGCAGAGGAGGGAGATGTAGCACCACCAGCACCAGTAGTTGTGCCAGCAGCACCGCGCCAGCCGCCCGCTAACGCTCCAGGACCAGGTCTGAGGTACCCTCTTACGGTGCGTTAGAAGCCTGGTGAGCGCGGCCATTTCTGGATACTGTAGAAACCAGAACAGATGAACGTCACAGTTGCAGCAGATTCAGATGAGCCAACATCATACAAGGAGGCCATGGCTGCACCGGATGCAGCAGATTGGGTGCAAGCCGTGCAGCACGAGTTACAGTCGCAGCTGGACAACGGCACGTGGGAGTTCAAGAAGAAGCGGGGAGCAGATGATTACCTGGAAAAGCACAAGGCGAGACTGGTCGCCAAGGGCTACACGCAGTAGAAGGGCATCCACTACAAAGAAGCTTTTGCCCTTGTTGCAATGTTTGCCTCTGTGCGCACGTTCCTCTCTTATGCAGCAGTTGAGGACTTCGAGGTTCACCACATGGATGTCAAGACGGCATTCTTCAATGGTGACTTGGAGGAGGAGATCTACATGGAGCAGCGAGAGGGGTTCGTCATGGATGTCTAGGAGCACCTGGTCTGCAAGCTGGGGAAGTCGTACGGCCTCAAGCAAGCGTCGCGTGCTTGGAACCAGAAGTTGGATGCGGCGTTGCAGTGCATGGGGATTGAGCGTAGCGAGTGTGAGTACAACGTGTATCGTTGGCAGCATGAGCATGAGATCCTCATCATCAATGTTTATGTGGATGACATGCTCCTCCTTTCCAACAGCATGTCTACACTGCAGGAGTTCAAGGAAGCCATGCAGGAGCGCTTCCAGATGTCTGATCTCGGGGAGGCATCATACTTCCTCGGTATCCAGATCACGTGTGACAGCAAGTCACGTTCTCTCTCACTGCTGCAGAGCCGCTACATCAAGGATGTTTTGCAACGGTTCGGCATGACAGAGGGAAAACCCATCGGCACGCCGCTGGAGACGCGGTAGTATCTCGTGAGCTTCAATGGAGAAGCAAATGCAGCTAAGCGGCAGAAGTACCAGAGCGCCGTCGGCAGTCTCATGTTCCTGATGGTGGCAAGGAGGCCGGACCTTGCACAAGCTGTGAGCGTTGTGAGCCAGCACATGGCTAATCCCGGACCGGAGTACCAGAAGGCAGTGAAGCGGATCTTCCGCTACCTTGAGGGAACCATCAACATCGGCATCACCTACAACGGCAATGACAACAGCATCATTGGCTACAGAGACGCAGATTAAGCTTCAAACCTTGTGGACCGCAAGTCCATCTCTGGACATGTGTTCCTCATGAATGGTGGAGCCATCAGCTGGTGCAGCAAGCGACAGGTGGTTGTGGCAACCTCGAGCACAGAAGCTGAGTACGTATCTCTCAGCTTTGGAGCCAAGGAAGCAGTTTGGTTCCAACGTCTCATGGCAGAGATGAGTGCAGGTGCAGCAGTTCCAGTTCCTGTGCGCGTCGACAACCAGAGCGCAATCGCACTCGCCAAGAATCCTGAGCACTATGCACGCACCAAGCACATTGATATCGCATATCATTTCATCAGGCACATGGAGCAGGAGGGTTCTATCAAGCTGGAGTTTACTCCAACCAGCAAGCAGGTCGCTGATTTCTGCACCAAGCCAGTGACTCATGAGAAGCAGCAGTTCTGCATGAAGGCACATGGACTCAGCCTACTCTGACGGCGCAGTTTCAGGTCCATAGGAGCAAGTTAAAGGAAAGTACCAGATGCCTGCTTCGATCGCCAATCACACTTCACCATTGGAAAGATCAGGTGGCAAAATGTCAACGGTCCAAGTTTGAGGCCAATCGAGCGGTCGGATTGGGAGATATGAGTTTTTGAAGTTTCGGGGGTCATGAACCGTCGTTGTCTGGGTGGGCCTGTGTGATGGCTTCATGCCTTAGCCTGAGAAAAGAAAAAGGCAAGAGGTCCAGGGCCAAGACCTGATGGGAGAAATATCCAAAAAGGTCCTTGGTCTTAGGATTGCCTTGTCAAAGTGTGCTGACTAGGATAAAGGTACCTCTTCTTACTTTTAAGGTGAGGTGAGATCCTTGTGTGCTAGCCATGGACACATGGCGATTCTCCATGGGTTTGTGGGTTATGTGACCACTAGGAGTATGCCATGAGAGCATTCTCTAGCTCTCTAGGTCGTGTGTGACAAGTCAGCCTGATTGCTAGGCTGATCTCCTTCCTTGTGTGAGATTATGGACTCTAGTGTGTGAGCCTTAGCCTCCATGGCTAAGTGGTGTGGCTTGTGAGAGGGCTGACTTGCCCAAGGTCTAGCTCTATATGTACTCCATCATTTTGAGTTATTGAACAACCATTCTTCAGCATAAGTGATGTCCTTCCAATCACACATGCTCGCTGCTCCAAGGCTCCCTCTCTCCTCAAGTTCCAAACAAGTACATTGACATCCGCTATCACTACACGCGCGACCTCGTCGCCAAGGGAGTGGTGGATCTGCAGTACATCGCGACCAATCAGATGCTCGCGGACTTCCTGACAAAGCCGCTGGGCAGGGACCCACACATGGCAGGGGCACGGGGCATCGAGATGGTGAGCGCAGCAGACGAGGGCTGAACAAGCGGCCTACTTCACAGGTGGCTGACAGCGCTGGGTCCATGGCCGCAGCAGGAATCTAGCTGCAGATGGACGTAGATGCAAGGGAGAGTTTGTTATGTTCTATGTATACCCCTAAACTAATCTGCGGAAGATTTAGACTGGGTATGCACTACGCTTGTAGCGTAAGTCCCCCAACGACATGCAAGAGAGGGTGAGAGAGACAAGGCATGCACTGCTCATCCTTGTGGAGTAAGTCCCCTTGGTCTACTCTTGGTACTCTACCTGGTACTTGCTTTATAGGACAACTTCCTACATCCTAGTGGGTGAAGGCACCGTCTCCCAAGCGAGAGGTCCGGGGTCGAATTCTGCGGGCTCAAAATTTTCTTTGTGACTAAAAAGGGCCAAAGAAGCTTCCTAGAAGCTTCTAAGGTCAAAGGTAGATCAAACGCTACTTGGCGGTCACAGAGGGTGCCATGTCATCAATGCTGATGACACTGTCTAGGTTGGTCTTGGGGGGAGGCTCCTCCAAGGAGCCACTGGGAGTACTGACCAGAGACTAGATAAGGCCTATCATTTGCATGTGATTATATCATCATCTCTTACTCTTGTGACTTGGGAGAAAACTAATCCCTTATTGGCCACCAAGAAAGAGGGTAAAGAACAAGTGCACACTTTGGTGATTAGCTTTGCCAGTTGGGTGAGAGTTTGGAACTCTCCGGCCACGGTAGGGACAAGCTAAATGAACCTTTTCAGTGTGGAAACACTATTTCGTGGGTGATCTCTACCTTGCTTGAAAGACCAAGGGCAGTCGGCGGTTTGTCTGTCGGCGCTGTTTACTCTAAACCGTGGCCAAGTGCGGAGTGACAGCCATGGTGTCACCAGATGCGGCAGATTGGGCGCAAATTCTGCAAGAGGAGATACAGTCGCAGCTCGATAACAGTACGTGGGAGCTGACTGAGCATCCACCTGGACGTAACATGATAAAGTGTAATTGGGTGTTCAAGAAGAAGCGGGGAGCAGATGGAAACCTGGAAAAGTACAAAGCAAGGCTGGTTGCCAAGGGCTTCTCCCAGCAGGAAGGCATCACCTACACCTAAATCATTGCTCCTCTTGCTAAGTTTGCCTCTATGCATACACTCCTTTCCTATGCAGCAGCAGAGGACTTTGAGGTTCACCAACATGGACTTCAAGACGGTGTTCCTAAACGGTGACATTGAGGAGGAGATTTACATGGAGCAGCCTAAGGGGTTTGTCATGGATGGCCAAGAGCACCTGCTTTGCAAGCTGCAAGAGTCGCTGTACGGCCTCAAGCAGGCGCCGCATGCTTGGAACCAGAAGTTGGATGCGGCATTGCAATGCATGGGGTTTGAGCGCAACGAGTGTGACTATAGCGTCTATTACTGGCAGCATGGTCATGAGGTACTCATCATCATTGTTTATATTGATGACATGCTCCTTTCCAACAACATGTTTGTACTCCAGGAGTTCAAGGAGGCCATGCAGGGTCGCTTCGAGATGTCTGATCTCGGGAGGTATCATACTTCCTCGATATCTAGATCGCGCGTGATTGCAAATCACGCCTTTTCTCACTACAAGAGAGCTGCTACATCAAGGATGTTTTGCAGCGGTTTGGCATGGCAGAGGCAAAACCCATCAGCACGCCTCTAGAGACGCAGGAGTACCTCGTGAGCTTCAATGGAGAAGTAAATGCAGCTAAGCGGCAAAAGTACCAGAGCGCTGTCGGCAGCCTCATGTACCTGATGGTTGCAACCAGGCCCAACCTCGCACACACTATTAGTGTTGTTAGCCAGCACATAGCAAACCCCAAACTTGACTACCAGAAGGCTGTGAAGCGAATCTTGCGCTATCTTCGTGGAACCATCAACATTGGTATCACCTACAACGGCAAAGACAACAGCATCAACAGCTACACAGACGCTGATTGGGCTTGAAACCCTGAGGACCGGAAGTCTTTCTCTGGATATGTGATCTTCATGAATGGTAGAGCCATCGGCTGGTGCACCAAGCGGCAGGTAGTCTTGGCTACCTCAAGCACTGATGCTGAGTACGTCCCTCTCAGCTTAAGAGCCAAGGAAGCAGTTTGGATTCAGTGTCTCATGGCGCAAATGAGTAGGACTACAGCAGTTTCAATTCCTGTGCGCGTCGACAACCATGATGGCTCCACTATTCATGAGGAATACATGTTCAGAAATGGACTTGCGGTCCTCAGGATTTGAAGCCCAATCTGCGTCTGTATGGTCGATGATGTTTTTCTTGCCGTTATAGGTGATGCGGATGTGGATGGTTTCAACAAAGTAGCAAAAGATCCGTTTCATTGCCTTCTGGTGCTCAGGTCTGGGGTTTGCCATATGCTGGCTCATAACGCTGAAAGCCTATGCGAGGTCTGGCCTGGTTACAACCATCAGGTACATGAGGCTACCGACAACGCTCTGGTACTTTTGTCGCTCAGTTGATGAGGTACTGCTGCGTCTCTCGTGGCGTGCCAATGGATTTTAACTCTGCCATACCGAACCGCTGCAAGACATCCTTGATGTAGCAGCTCTGCTACAGTGAGAGAGAGCGTGATTTACGGTGAAGCGTGATCTGGTTACCGAGGAATTATGATGCCTCCCTGAGATCAGACATCAGAATGTGCTCCTACATGGCCTCCTTGAACTCTTGCAGTGCATACATATAGTTGAAAAGGAGGAAGACGTCATCCACTTAGACGATGATGATGAGCACCTCATGACCATGCTGCCAGTGATAGATACTCTAGTCACTCTCATTGCCCTCAAACTCCATGCACGGCAACGCCGCATCCAACTTCTGGTTTGAAGCACGCGATGCTTGCTTGAGGCCGTAGAGCGACTTCTCTAGCTTGCAAACCAAGAGGTTTTAGCCTCCTATGACGAAGTCCTCCGGCTGCTCCATGTAAATCGCCTCCTCTAGGTCACCGTTGAGGAACACCGTCTGGATGTTCATGTGGTAGAACTCAAAGTCCTCTATTGCTGCATAAGAAAAGGGCATTCGCACAAAGGCAAAGTTTGCAACATGTGCAAAGGCTTCTTTGGTGCTTGCCTTTGGTGAACTGTATGTAATGAATTACAGGCATCTGATATGTACTTATAGTTCTTGAGACAACCTCTAGCCTAACGGAGCTGTGGCTCCTTTGATGAGCCATTTTGGGGGCAATTCGGATTACATAATCTTCCATGCCTACATGGCACTCTCTGTGATTGTCAAGTGGTACCAGCAACCAAGAAAAACCTTGGGATGCTCTAAGATATCTCTTACAACCTTTGTGTCCTCCTCTTGGTTGCAAAGAAAAGTAGTAACAAGACCGGATTTGACCCAGTAATCTCCTTCTCCAAAGACTTACTTTCAAACGTCTAAGGCACATGGGGTTATTTGAGATAGTGTTTCTTGGTTATACTATCCAGTTTACACCAAGGGGACTTGCTTGAAAGGAGCAAAATATGCCTTGGATATCTAGACCTAAAGAGACTTACTCAAAGAGAAGCAATGCATGCCTAGTCTGTCCTATGCTTGTATAAACATGAGCTATGGACAAGGGGCATATTAGGTCAACAAACTCTCCCTTGCACTTGTATCAATTTGTTGTATGATATCTCCTCTCGAGCTATCTTAGCTTTAGTCTTCTTTGGCTGCGTTGAACATACCGATGCATCAGATACCTGTGGAGTTCAATTTGCCATCAATGACTTTAGTCACGCAATATGTGACCATCTTCTTCATCTCCTTACATTCAAGATATACAATCTCGTTTGTGACTTTCACATGATTACTGGTACCTGATGTGGATGTGCTTGTTTTTGGTCGTAGAGTTCTTCCACCAATTTAGAAACCTTGTCCACTAGGGCTTTCACTCCCTCACACACTTCCATAAGCACTTCTTTATCAAGCTTCTTCTAAAGGAGAGCTATCTTAACGTCTATCTGGTAGACCCGATATCTTTTGTAGAAGTGATACCCAACATGGATGTGATATAGTCAAAGGTGACCACAGGCAAAAAGGTCTGCTCATACTCCAAACTTGTGTGCCTGGAAAAACCCCTTCACCATCGTGTTTGAAAGTTTTCCGACGTATCCACATTGACTCCACATGGGCATTTGGGGGCCTGTCTGTAAGAATCCTTCTTCTGTTCTCTTCAATGGATACAAGTTTGCTATCCACTACTTCTTTCTAGTAGCCCCCCACTGGCATGTTCATAGCCTTTGCTATGGTCACAAGTTCTCCTTGAGCCAAGCATGACCAATTGTGTTCAGTCCATTTGGTACTCTCAGCATTATTCTTAGACAGAGGTTTCCTCTTGCACCTCCTCTTTATGAGAGAATTGCTGGTGGTACTTTAAGGCTGTGTAACTTCAACTGTTCTTATGCTCTGAATGATCTGTTGTTTGATGAAAAGCCACCGGCTCCAGAATTCAACTAAAAAATCTCAAACGATGTAGACTCACTACGAGAGCTATTGTTGTGTCATCTAGCCTAGCCCTTCTCCGTGACGTACCAAGATCTTCTTTTACTAGAAGCATCTGCCTGTTTTTAGCTGCCTTATCACCAAACTCGACCAACGTAACCCTCTCTTTTGAAGAAGGAGCATGGACAGAATCCACTAGCTCTTCTTTGCTGAGCATCCTCTCATCAAACTCATTATTATGATTCATGATGAACTTTCTGTTAACTTGATATGCTCCTTGTCCATCGCTCACATTTAGACAGGCACAGGTGGGACTAGGGATGTACTGCTCCCTTGGAATAAGTCCCCTAAGTATGGCTGAGATAGAGAAGACATGCACTACTCCTTTGGAGCAAGTCCCCATGGTCTAAACTGGATAGTAAAGCCAGCAAACACTACCTAGGAAAACTCGTGGCTTAGATGTTGCAGAGCTAGTCTCTAGAGCAAGAGTTCACTCGGTCAAATCCCATCCTAGTCATTAATTTTCTTTGGAAACCAAAAGGGGGCAAGGAAAGTTCTAAGAGACATCTTAGAATATTCCAAGGACCTTCGTGGTGGCTAGCGCCACTTTGCGGTCATAGGGACCGCCATGTAGGCAGGGGGGATGATATAATCCAGATTACCATCAAAATTGCTCATCTAAGGAGCCATTGCGTGCCTAGGCTGGAGGCTGGCTCTAGGACAGGAAGAACGTATAAGTTGGTTTTCATTAAGTACAGTTCTTACCTTTAAGACTCGTAATACAGTTTTCTACCAGAGGCAGAGACTAAAGAAGCATTGTTTCGCCTAAGTCCCAGGAGCTAGCTCACGCGAAAATGACCAGGTGCTAAGAACATAGTGCAAGGAAGTGATTCCTATCAACTGCTCAGTGTGGAACTTTGGCTGTGAGGGTGATATCATCTCATGGTTCCAATACCAAGAGCGGTCGGTGGGAACCATTGTGTCACAACACGTTTTTAGACCGTCGCCTTAGGCAAGTTGACAAAGGAGTGTTGGTCCACACTGACTTGTTATAAAGGACGCTTCTACGCTCTCTCTTGCCCTCTTCGTCTTGCAGCCCACATCAGCTCCATCAGTTCCATCAACTCCATTTACTCCATTGGCTCAAACAATGGGTACTGGCACTTAGTAAACAACGGCCTAGGATAAGCTCTGTCCTTTGAGGTACAACCCTTAGGCCCTAACCAGGATGAGCTCTTCCCTTGGAGGCACAATCCTTGGTTTGCTAGTGTGCGTTGTTCTCCATTTGGAGATGATCAACGAGTAAGGGTTAAGCAACGGATCTGCGCCTTCTAAAATGGTAAGAGACAACAGCCTACATCAGCCTACATCAGCCTACATCGATCTCAACAAAGTAGAGGAGCAGAGAAGTAGAGAAGTAGTATGACGATACGCGCGATGCTCACTTTGGAGTAGGTCAACAGTGGGATGTCAAAGTTCACATGGATAGGTTTTTCCTTATGGAAATGAGAATTTGAGATTTTCACGAGGGTGCGTGGCTATTTGAAGATGTTCCTTGGAAAAGAGGTTGAACCTAAAAAAACAGATGCTGGATATGAAGCGTGGAGTGTCAAGAATGACATGGTGCTTGTGATTCTTGTGACATTAGTGCATAAGTCATAGCATGTCTACTTCCAAGGTATCAAAAACACATCAAAGGGTTATGAGAAGCTTGTACACCAATCAACGGCTATTACAAATCGCCTTTCCATCCTGCAAAAACTGATTTTGATGTGGGAAAGCAGAGCAGAGTCGATTCGAGACTGCCTGTTGTAGTTTGAAGAACTACTGAAGCAAAAGATCCAAATGAATTGGGACAACGATACCAACATGAAGCTCATGATCCTTCTCGTGGAGTTACTTGTCTTGGAACTAGAGGAGAGAGGGAGACTTGGAGCAGCGAGCATGTGGAACTGGAAGGGCATCACTTGTGTTGAAGAATGGTTATTGAATTACTCAAAATGATGGAGTATATATAGAGCTAGAGCTTAGGCAAGTCAGCCCTCTCACAAGCCGCACCACTTAGCCATGGAGGCTAAGGCTCACACACTAGAATCTATAATCTCACACAAGGGAGGAAATCAGCCTAGCCATCAGGCTGACCACTCACACACAACCTAGAGAGCTAGGAAATGCTCTCATGACACACTCCTAGTAGTCACATAACCCACAATCCCATGGAGAATCGCCATGTGTCCATGGCTAGCACACAAGGATCTCACCTCACCTAAAAAGTAAAGAGAGGTACCTTTTTCCTATTCAGTATATTCTGACAAGGCAACCCAAGAATCTACAACCTTTTCGGATATTTCTCCCATCAGGTCTTGACCCTGGACCATGGACCTCTTGTCTTTTTCTTTTCTCCATGCTAAGGCATGGAGCCATCATCCATGGTCCAGGGTCAAGACCTGATGGGAGAAATATCCGAAAAGGTTGTAGATTCTTGGGTTGCCTTGTCAGAATATACTGAATAGGATAAAGGTACCTCTCCTTACTTTTTAGGTGAGGTGAGATCCTTGTGTGCTAGCCATGGACACATGGCGATTCTCCATGGGTTTGTGGGTTATGTGACCACTAGGAGTGTGCCATGAGAGCATTCTCTAGCTCTCTAGGTCGTGTGTGAGTGGTCAGCCTGATTGCTAGGCTGATTTCCTCCCTTGTGTGAGATTATGGACTCTAGTGTGTGAGCCTTAGCCTCCATGGCTAAGTGGTGTGGCTTGTGAGAGGGCTGACTTGCCCAAGCTCTAGCTCTATATGTACTCCATCATTTTGAGTGATTGAACAACCATTCTTCAGCACAAGTGATGCCCTTCCAATCACACATGCTCGCTGCTCCAAGGCTCCCTCTCTCCTCAAGTTCCAACATTTGGTATCAGAGCCAAGTTCTGCCACTTCCAGCCAGCACAGGCTGTCACTTTGAGAGTGACGGGTTGGGGTCAAAATGGCAGCAGCTAGCGTTGTGACAGCAGCCCAGCTTTTGGAGAGGCTGGAGGGACGTGCCAACTTCACGTTTTGGAAGATCCGTACCCGCCTCCTTTTGGAGGAGAGGGGCTTGTGGGAGGTGGTGAGCGGCGACGACCCGGCTCCAGTTCCACAGGCAAAAGGCATCACCGCAGCGCAGGTGGTGGCGGGGAAGACGCCGCAAAAGGGTGCCGCTGATGCGGGTTCTTCTGCAGTTGTACCAGCGACGTACGAGGAGTGGAAGAAGAAGGACAGGCAGGCGTACAGGTTGCTTGTTAACACCATCTCCAACCCACATCTTCAGTACGTGAGTGACAAGGCTACTGCAAAGGAGGGGTGGGACACGTTGTGCAAGAAGTATGAGAGCAAGGATCCTGCATTCCTCATGCTTTTGGAGGAAAAAATGATGGCGCTGAAAATGGAGGGTGGTGAAGGGATGGAGGCGTATCTGGACAGGGCAAAGGAGCTGGCGAAGCAGCTGAGAGCGGCCGGCAATCCTGTGGAAGAGACGCGCTTCATCCTCCTCTTGCTGAGGGGACTCCCAACCAGCTACAACACGGTACGAGAGACGCTAGAGTGCCAGGCGACTCTCGACCTCGACTTCATCTGCACACACATGGTGCAGGTTGAATTGCGTCGCACTGCGGCAAAGCGCACTGGCGGCAGCAGCAGTGAAGCAGCTTTCATGGCCATGGGCTCACGCAACCAGCAGCAGGAGCAGTCCGGGCAGCAGAGAGGCAAGAAGAAGGGCAAGTGCCACTATTGCCAGAAAGAGGGGCACTACAAGAAAGAGTGTTTCAAGTTCAAGAGGGACCAGAAAGAGCAGCAACAGCAGCAACAGCAGCAAAAGCAGCAATCCCCACAACAACAGCAGCAGCAGTCACAGCCACGGCAGCAGCAGCAGCAGTAGCAGCAGAACCAGACTAGCGTGCGCCATTTTGGCAACATGAACGTCGCCAAGGAGGTGCGCGACCGCCTCTTCATGGCGAAGTCTGACATGTTGTGGTTGGACTAGGGTTCTTGATGTACACTTAGTGCTCACTGCTTTGGCCCAAAAGTCGAAGGTCAGCCAAGCCGCGTACAGCATGGAGCGTGCCGACTCAACAATGGTACGGTTGGCGCGTTCTGCTACCTCATTGTGCTACAGCGAGTATGGCGCAGTGCGCTGCGCCTTGATGCCTGTTTTGCAAGGTAGTCCCGGAAGTCCTTGCTCAGGTACTCTCCACTGCTGTCGCTGCACAGCGCCTTGATTTTCTTGCCAGTGTGGTTCTCCACCATGGTCTTGAACACCTTGAACTTGTCAAAGCACTGGTCCTTGGAGGAAAGGAATTACATAGCAGTGCAATGGCTGAAATCATCAATGAAAGTGAGAAAATACCTAGAGCATCCAAAGCATCGTACCACAAGAATCTGTGTGGACTACCTTTAGCTCTTCCTTCGCATACTCCCTTGTTTAAGAGAACGCCTCGCGATGCTGCTTACCCTCTAAACATCCAATACTCAACTGCTACTCAAAATTAGAAATGGTGGATAAATCACGCACCATCTGGTTCGTTTGAAATTGCTGCAAGGCTTGCATGCTGTTGTGGCCATAACATGCATGCCAGATTTTGCCATGTAAGTCCTTGTACTACGCAAGATCCGCCTTTTCCTTTTGCCATGAAGAGGCCGTCGCGTACCTCCTTGGCCACGTTCATGCTGCCAAATGGTACACACCGGTGTGGTTGTACTGCTGCTGCTGCTGATGTTATTTTGACTGCTGTTGCTGTTGCTATGGAGATTGCTGCTTTTGCTGCTGCTTCTGCTGCTTCCTCTTGTCCCTCTTGAACTTGAAGCACTCTTTCTTGTAGTGCCCCTCTTTCTGGCAAAAGTGCCACTTGCGTTTCTTTTTGCCTCTCGCTGCACAGACTACTGTTGCTGCTGGTTGTGTGAACCCACGGCCATGAAAGCTGCTTCACAACTGCTGCTACTACCATTACGCTTTGCTATATTGTAACGCAGTAGTACCTGCACCATGTTTGTGCAGATGTTGTCTAGATCAATAGTCGGCTGGCACTCCAACGTCTCTTGCATTGTGTCATGGCTCGCTGGAAATCTCCTCAATAAAAGGAGAACCAAGTGCGTGTCTTCTACAGGGTTGCCGGCCGCTTTCAGCTACTTCGCCAGCTCCTTTGCCGTGTCCAAGTACGCCTCTTTCCCTGCGCCACCCTACATTTTCAACGCCATCATCTTCTCCTCCAAAAGCATGAGGAATGCAGGATTCTTGCTCTCATATTTCTTGCACAACCTGTCCCATCCCTCTTTTGCAGTAGCCTTGTCAGTCACATACTGAATATGCGGGTTGGAGATGGTGTTGACAAGCAGCGTGTAGACCTGCCCGTCCCTCTTCTTCCACTCCTCATATGCCATCGCTGTAGTTGTAGATAAAGTTGCATCTGCTACACCTTTTTACAGCGTCACCTGCTCTGTTGCGGTCATGCCTTTTGCTTGTGGAGGCAGAGCGCGCTCGTTGCCGCTCACCACCTCCCACAAGCCCCTCTCCTCCAATAGGAGGTGGGTACGGATCTTCCAAAACGTGAACTTGGCGTGTCCTTCCACCCTTACCAAGGACTGGGCTACTGTCACCATCCCTGCTACTCCCATGTTGAGCTTTGGTGATGCCCAGCGCTGCCCTTGAGAGGCAGCGCTACCCTTGCTTCTACTACTGCTTCTGCCAGAAATCTGTTTGGCAGAAAATGGACTGTAGAGGCAAGCTGACTGGGAATTCTGAAAGACAAAGGCCATCATTGGAGAATTCAGCTTGACATGTTTCAGATCGATCCATAACATAGGATCATTAACAAGCGATTTTGAAAGATATGCCCTCTTGAAAACAGGGTATGCATATGCTCCTATTCCAGCTCCCACCAGCCAGCTTGTAAATGGCGTTTCTCCCAAACGTAGAGATTGAAAGCAAATATTTTTGCATCAATGGAAGGCTTAGGGAAAATACTTCAATCTGTATGTGCTACGTTTTAAATTTGACAAAGAAACAAGAGAGTTATGGTCATGACAAGGCGACAGTCTTACTCAAAGAGAAGATTGTAGCCCTGACCGACCTTGTTTTGAGCATAACTCTCAATCCGACCGTTTGATCTTTGCAATGTAGGAATCATTGGAAACCTTGTCTTTTGAACTTGAACATCCATTGGTGGATTGTCAAATGTCGTGAATGTTTCAGCCCAACCCATCACTCTCAATGTGACAGCTTGTGCTGGCTGAAAATGGCATAACTTGGCTCTGATACCAAGTATTGGAACTGGAGGAGAGAGAGAGAGCCTTGGAGTAGCGAGCATGTGTGACTGAGGCATTATTTCTGCTGAAAGATATTTATTGAATCAGTCAAAATGATGGAGTACATATAGAGCTAGAGCTTGGGCAAGTCAGCCCTCTCACAAGCCACACCACGTAGCCATGGAGGCTAACTCTCACACACTAGAATCCATAATCTCACACAAGGGAGGAAATTCGCCTAGCAATCAGGTTGACCACTCATACACGATGCAGAGAGCTAGCAAATACTCTCATGGCACACTCCTAGTGGTCACATAACCCACAATATCATGGAGAATCGCCATGTGTCCATGACTAGCACACAAGGATCTCACCTCACCTAAAAAGTAAGGAGAGGTACCTTTTTTTCCAGTCAGCATACTCTAGCAAGGGAATGCAATAATCTAGGACCTTTCTGGTTACTTCTCCCATCAGGTCTTGACCCTGGACCTCTTGCTCTTTCTTTTCTTAGGCTAAGGCATGGAGCCATTGCCCATGGTCACTCGGATATCGGCGGTCGATGATCCTCGAAACTTTGAAAAATCATATGTCTCAATCCAACTGTTGGATCGCCCTCAAACTTGGATCGTAGATATTTTGCCATGTGATCTTTCACATGATGTAGTCGGATGGAGTACAGGAGCATGCATCTGGTAGTTCCCTAAAACTTCGTCCTGTGGACCTAAAACTGAGCCGGATGGCTCTTTTCCCCATAATCTCCTACTTAGTTGCAGTCAAAGTGGACTGCGTCCACATGCCCTCATGTAGAACTGCTGCTTCTCACAAAATCAGCGACGTGCTTGGTGGTTGGAATAAACTCCAGCTTGATAGCACCCTCCTGCACCATGTGCCTGATGACGTAATTTGAATGTCAATGTGCTTGGTGCGTTCATGGTGCTCAGGATTCTTGGCGAATGGGATTGCGCTCTGGTTATCAACGTGCACAAAACTGGAATTGCTATACTACCACTCATATCTACCATAAGACGCTGAAGCTTAACTGCTTCCTTGGCTCCAAAACTGAGAGAGACGTAGTCAGCTTTCGTGCTTGAGATGACCACAGCCACTTGCCGCTTGCTACACCAGCAGATGGCCCCACTATTCATGAGGAACATATGTTCATAGATGGTCATGCGGTCCTTAGGGTTTGAAGCCCAATCTGCGTCTGTATAGCCGATGATGTTATTGTCGTTGTGGTTGTAAGTGATGCCGATGTTGATGGTTCATGTAAGGTAGCGAAGATCTGCTTCACTGCCTTTTGGTACTCAGGTCCATGATTGGCCATGTGCTGGCTCACAATGCTAATAACCTGTCGGAGGTCCGGCCTGGTTGCAACCATCAGGTACATATGCCCGCCGACTGCGCTCTGGTACTTGTGCCACTCAGCTACATCCGCTTCTCCATTGAAGCTCACAAGGTACTATCGCGTCTCGAGCGGTGTGCCAATTGGTTTTGCCTCTGCCATGCCGAACTGCTGCAAGACATCCTTGATGTAGATGCTCTGCTGCAGTGAGAGAGAGCATGATTTGCGGTCACGCGTGATCAGGATACCGAGGAAGTATGATGCCTCCTTGAGATCAGACATCTGGAAGCGATCCTACATGGCTTCCTTGAACTCCTACAGTACTGACATGCTATTGGAAAGGAGGAGCATGTCATCCACATACACGATGATGATAAGGACCTCATACTCATGCTGCCAGCAATAAACGCTATAGTCACACTCGCTACGCTCGAACCACATGCACTGCAACGCCGCACCCAACTTCTGGTTCCAAGCACGCGACGCTTGCTTGAGGTTGTATAGCGACTTCTGCAGCTTGCAAACCAGGTGCTCTTGGTCATCCATGACGAACCCCTTTGGCGGTTCCATGTAAATCTCCTCCTCCAAGTGACCGTTAAAGAACGCCGTCTTGACGTCCATGTAGAGGATCTTGAAATCCTCAGCTCCTATAAGAGAGCAGCGTACGCACAAAGGCAAACTTTGCAACAAGAGCTAAAGTTTCTGTGTAGTCGATGCCTTCCTACTACGAGTATCCCTTGGCGACCAGCCTCGCCTTGTACTTTTCTAGATTGCCATCTGCTCCCCGTTTCTTCTTGAACACCTATTTGCATTTGATCAACTTACGTCCAGGTGGACACTCAGTCAGCTTGCTTGTGCCGTTGTCAAGTTGCGACAATATTTCCCGTTGCACAGCTTGCACCCAATCTGCTGCATTTTGTGCCGCCATGACCTCCTTCTACGACGTCGGCTCATCACAGTCTGCAGGAACTGCGACGTTCATCTGGTCTGGTTTTGGGAGTATCCAGAAATGTCCATGCTCACCAGGCTTGTAGCGCACCCTGAGAGGATACTTGCAACCTGGTGCTGGAGAGTTAGCAAGCGGCTTGCGTGGTACTGTTGGTAGAACTACTTCTGCTGATGGTAGTGCATCTTCTTCCTCTGCTTCTGCCGATTAGGCCGCTGTATCTACTGCATCACACATGGGAGAATAGACTGTTTTCCACTGTCACAGTTGAGGAAGGATCAAGAGACACTAGGTGACGAAGGATATCTACTCCCAGAGCCTCGTTAGCTATTGCTTCTGTTGCCACTTCACAAACAATGTTGGTGCCAATGACGTTGCTCTCATTCAAGACGAAATCCATGGAGATGATGACGTGGCCTGTAGCCAATCATCAGTATTTGCGCGCTCTTCGCGTCCCACTTTTGCCGCTTCTCTTTTGGCACGAGCATGTACGCGGGAAGATAACCCATGTTTGACTTCTTACTGAACGACGCCCTGTACGGCGTCATCTACTCCAGGGCCTTGGTTGGACTGCGCTTCTTGATGTACATCATTCTGCTCACTGCTTTGGCCCAAAAGTTGTAGGTGAGCCAAGCCGCGTGCAGCATGGAGCGGACCGACTCCACGATGGTACGGTTGGCGCGTTCTTCCACGCCATTCTGCTGCGGCGAGTATGGCACAGTGCACTCTGCGCCTTGATGCCTGCTGTTGCGAGGTAGTCCAAGAAATCCTTGCTCAGGTACTCTCCACCGCGGTTGCTGTGCAATGCCTTGATTTTCTTGCCAGTCTGGTTCTCCACCATGACGTTGAACTCCTTGAACCTGTCAAAGCACTCGTCCTTGGAAGAAAGGAAGTACACAACAGTGTAACGGCTGAAATCATCAATGAAGGTGAGAGAATACCTAGAGCCTCCAAAGCTGCGGGTCTACATCAAGCCACCCTTATCTGTGTAGACCAGCTCCAGCACCTCCTTCGCGCGCTCCCTTGCTTCAAAGAACGCCTCCAAACAGCCCTTGCACAATTCCTGCTCAAAGGTAGACATGGTGGGTAAGCCGTGCACCATCTACTTCGTTTGAACTTATAGCAAGGCCCGCATGCCAGATTTTGCCATCTGTGGCCCGCACCACTGCTACAAGACTTTGCTCATGCGGGATCTTGGTCGCCTCCAACAGGCGGTACATATCGCCTTCCTTCACCGACCTGGCCAGCTCCCCTCCGGTTTCCTTCTCGAGGATGTAGCCATAGTCGTCGTCAAGGACGACACGCAGTCCTGGTTTGGTGAGAGAAGACACTGAAAGAAGGTTGAACGCTGCATAAGGTATATACTACACGCCATGGAAAACTCCCACTTCAATCCCACGCGGGGTCTCTAACCACATCTTTATAATCCCAATCACCTCAGCATACACCAACCGATCATCACCAAAAACAATCGAACGGAGAGGAACGGAAAGAAGCCACGTAAACCATTCCTTGTGGTGCATCAGGCTCTTAGTACACCCGGAGTCCTTGTACCATCCAAGATCCGCCTTCTCCTCTTCTTGGCGATGTCAAACATCGCCAAGAAGAGGCGGTTGCGCACCTCCTTAACCACGTTCATATTGCCAAAATGGCGCACGCCGGTCTGGTTTTACTGCTGCTGCTGCTGACGTTCCTGTGATTGCTACTGCTTTTGTTGGGGAGATTGCTGCTTTTGCTCATGCTACTACTGCTCCCTCTGGTCCCTCTTGAACTTCAAGCACTCTTTCTTGTAGTGCCTCTTTTTCTAGCAATAGTGGTACTTGCCTTTCTTCTTGCTTTTCTCCTATTCAGACTACTGCTCGTGCTGGTTGCATGAGCCCATGGCCATGAAAGCTACTTCACTGCTACTGCTGCCGCCATTGCGCTTTCCTGCACTGCGACACAGTTCTACGTGTACCATGTCCGTGCAGATGAAGTTCAGGTCGAGAGTCGGCTGGCACTCCAACGTCTCTTGCATCATGTCATAGCTTGTTGGGAATCCCCTCAACAAGAGGAGAACAAAGCGCGTGTCTTCCACAGGGTTGCCGGCCGCTTTCACCTACCTCGCCAGCTCTGCTCTGTCTAAATACGCCTCTATCCCTTCGCCACCATGCATTTTCAACGCCATCATCTTCTCCTCCAAAAGCATGAGGAATGCAGGATTCTTGCTCGCATTCTTCTTATACAACGTGTTCCAACCCTCTTTTGTAGTAGCCTTGCCACTCACATACTGAACATACAAGTTGGAGATGGTGTTGACAAGCAGCTTATACCCATGCCTATCCATGTTCTTCTTCTCCTCATATGCCGCCGCTGTAGTTTTTGATGAACTTGCATCTACTGCACCTTTCTGCGGCTTTTTCCTTGCCACCACCTCTACTACGTTGATGTTTTTTGCCTATGAAGGCCGAGCGCACTTCTGGCCGCTCACCACCTCCCACAAGCCCCTCTCCACAAGCGCGTACGGCTCTTCTTAAACGTGAAGTTCGCGTATTCTTCTAGCCTCTCCAAGGGCAGGGTTGCTGTTACTAGGCCTACTACTGCCATTTTGAGCAGTGGTGATGCTCACTACTGCTCGTGAGAGACGGCGCTATCCCTGCTTCTGCTGCTGCTTCTCCCAGAAACATGTCTAATAGAAAATGGACTGTAAAGGCCAAGAAACTGGAAATTTTGAAAACAAAGTCCACGATTGGAAAATTCAGCTAAAAACGTTTAGATCGATCCATATAACAGGGTCATCAAAAGGGGATTTTGAAATATATACCTTCTTGAAAACAGGGTATGCTTCTGCTCCTACTCTAGCTCTCATCAGCTAGCTTCTAAACGGCATTTCTGCGAAACGTACCGATCAAATGCAGATGTTTTTGCACCAATGATAAGCTTAGGAAAAATGCATCAATTCGTACATTTTGCTTTTAGAATTTGACAAAGAAACAAGAGAGTTATGGTCATGACAAGGCGATAGTCTTACTCCTTGTTTTAAGCATAACTCTCAATCTGACCATTGGATCTTTACGTTGTTGGACTCGTTGGAAAGCTTGTCTCTTGTCTTGAAGGTCCAGTGGTTGATTGTAAAATATGGTCAAGGTTTCATCCCAACCAGTTACTCACAATGTTACGGCCTGTGCTGGTTGAAAATACCAGAACTTGGTTCTGATACGAAGTGGTAGAACTGGAGGAGAGAGTGAGCCTTGGAGCAGCGAGTATGTAGAACTGGAAGGGCATCATTTGTGCTGAAAAATGGTTATTGAATCATTCAAAATGATGGAGTACATATAGAGCTAGAGCTTGGGCAAGTCAGCCCTCTCACCATCCACACCTCTTAGCCATGGAGGCTAAGGCTCACACATTGGAGTCCATAATCTCACACAAGGGAGGAAATCAGCCTAGCAATCAGGCTGACCACTCACACACAACCTAGAGAGCTAGAAAAGGCTCTCATGGCACACTCCTAGTGGTTACATAATCCAAAATCCGAGGGAGAATCGCCATGTGTCCATGGCTAGCATATAAGGATCTCACCTCACCTACAAAGTAAAGAGAGATACCTTTTTCCTAGTCAGCACACTCTGACAAGGCAACTCAAGAATGTAGGACTTTTTGGATATTTTTCCCACCACGTCTTGACCCTGGACCTCTTGGAAAATCAGGATCTTCATCACCACAAGGCCGATTCCTCATCAAGTGGGACCGTTGGACAGATCTCCTCGTCAGTCATCCACTGTCCAAATTTCAGCCAATTTGGATGACTTGATCTAGAGATATGAGGAAAAGGAGAAAAGTGACATAGATTATGTCACTATCTCACAAGTGTCCTATTTTGTGCTCGGCATGGACACTTGGGATACAAAAGGCAAGAGGGCTGGGGGAGAGGTCGCCACTCTCTCCCCCATCCCTCTGCCTACTCTACTGGACTCTAATCTACTGGACTCTGCTCTGTCGATGGCGGGATCAGTTACCATCGTCCGGGAGTCTAACCCGGTGCGAGGGGCCTGCCGCAGCCTCCTATTGATTTGATAGGATACTGCGGACGGCAACCTCAAGTTCTGGCGTAATTTGCGGAAGTACAGGTCATGACCTCGGTGAGGACCGAGTGCAAGTACAAGAGTGCGAGCGTGAGCTCCTCTCGATACGATGGCTGCTGACGTGGCTTCTGGTGGAGCAGCGGAAACACGGACCGAAGATCGAAGCAGATGGACGGGCTGCGACCGAGGCATCGGATCGAGAGAACAGAGCTACGGGATCTTTATAAATAAGGGATTGATGGATGGGAGAGCATCGCGTAGACAATGGAGCAATCGTAGCCGTCGCGGGATCGAGAGTGCGAGCACGAGCTCCTCTTCACCCAACGAGGGAGAAGATCGACGGAAGCAGAAGACCTGCCGCAGATCCGGACGATCTCGTCCGTGGATCGCACCGAGGGCACGGGGCATCCGCCAACCTTGGTCGCTCGGTGACTGGGGACACCGACCAGCGTCCGGGACGCTCAAGGAAGACACAAGCGGACCGCACAGACAAAGCTCGTGCATTCTGCTTGCTCTTTGTATTTCCTAGTCACTAGAGCAGTACAAATAGGTAGTAGTTTCATTTGTAGATTGCTTCGTCTGTACTGCACCATTTTTCAAGTATAGCATATCGTTGGAAAGCTCAAGAGACGAGCCGTGTACCTCTGACTTCTGTGTAACCTCTTGAATCGTCAGTGTATAACACAAAGAGATTCTTTGCAGCGTACGGTTGTAGTGTGTACAACACAGAGGATTCCAGTCACAGTTCTTTGATTTGTTGTATCTCCTGAGACACCTATGATCCTGGAGAAGTGCTAATTTTCACATTTGGTATCAAAGCAGGAGGTGCCTTCACCAGGAGCACTCATCACCATGGCGTCATTCACAGGAAGCAGCCATCATGATCATTTGAAGATACCAATCTTCAATGGCGACGACTACCAATCCTTTGCGTTTAACATGAAAATGGTATTCATGAACAAGGGACTATGGGGAGTGGTCACCGACCCATCTACAGACGTCGTGGACGCGAATGCCTCCACAAAGGAGAAAATCAGTCACAAAAGGCGATGCGACCAAGCGTTTGCAATCCTGGCTATGCAATTGGAAGAGCGGCTCAAATTTCTCATTCGTGACGACAATGCGGACCTCTGTCCGAGAACTGCATGGCGAGCCCTCAAGCGACGTTATCTTAAGATCAGCGACGATGAGCTCATCGTCGCTCATCTAGTCAAAGAGTTTCATACTCAAAAAATGGAGGAACACACTCGGCTTGAGGATCATATCAGCCATTTGAAAGACCTTTCCAGTCGCATCACAGCCTTGGGTGAAGTCATTTCTGAAAGAGTGCTTGTTCATACCTTGTTTCAGAGCCTTCCTACACGTTTTCAACACATAGTGAAGTGCCTTCAAACCTTCAACAACGACCGACAGGAAGATGATGAAAAAATTGCACTCATTGGGTCTGCTGTTAAGAGCGCTCTAGACGGCATTGGGAACGCTGTCCCAGAAGCAGCAGCAGTAGTACAAGCAACAGCAGGACCAGCAGCGGCTGTAGCGGCAGCAGCAGCCAAGCCACATGTGTTGATCATTGAGAAGGCAACACAGGCTCTCATGCTCGACGAAGATGCCTACATCAAAGAAAACGGTGGTGAAGTCGGACTTTATGCAAAACATCAAGGACAACCAGATCAACGAACGAAGAAATATGAGACCTATGGAAACGCTCGTCCCAGCACCAACCAAGGCACTCAAGCCACTTATCAACCTCGACCTGGATATCCTCAACAAGCTCCCAGGCCTTATGTTCACCCAGGGGATCCTATCTGTTGGCGATGCAACAAAAAGGGGCATATCCAACTTGACTGCCCGACTCGTCCATAATAACAACCGCGATTCAATGCACCAACACGCAAAACTCTGAATGCTCTTCTCACTGTTGAGACACCATCAGCCTTTCTCTCAGCTTTCTCAACACTGTTGGCTGGCTTTTCTCATCTCATCTCAGGTTTTACAGGTCACAATTCCTCTGACACGCAGCAAAACCGCGGACAGTGACTCTATTCCCTAGCTAAATTTCTTCACAGCCGACGCGAACGACTTCGAACAACACCCTTCAGACTCAAACTGAGCACATTCTGATTTCTCAATTAATCATGAAAAACTCATCCTGGAAGAACTGGCAATGTGCTCCGTCGACTGTGCTTACCTACTCGCTGCGGGAGTCCTTGCCTGGATTATTGACTCGGGATTCACCAAGCATATGACCTGTCGCAAGGAATGGTTCACCACCTATACCCAGTATGCACAACCTCGCGGAGTTCGTGTGGGTGATGGAAGACTCATTCCAGCCTACGGTGAAGGTACAGTGCAAGTACTTGTTACCCTTCAAGGGCAGCAGGTGACACGCACCTTCAGCCAGGTCTTATTCGTCCCTGAACTTGCGGCTAATCTCCTATCCGTTGGACACATCAACGATAACGGCTTCAAAGTGGTCTTTGACTTGGACAAGAACTGCAAGATTCTGGACAACAAAGGGAATCTAGCAGCCGTTGCTACTCGCACTGGTCACCGAAGAATTCTCGACTCAGAGGAGGTACCATCAGCTATGTTGACAAATGAACCAGAAGTCGCATTTATGGCAGCTGTTTCTTCTGACTACCGTCATCCCACCTTGGCTACTTCCATAGCTGACTTATGGCATCGCCGGCTTGCCCACGTCAACTTTGCCACTCTACACAACATGGCATAACAACAATGGGTTCATGATCTCCCATACGGACTTACGAAACCATCTCACACCAAACCATGCAGCGGCTGTCTGACAGGCAAACAACATCAAAAACCATTCAAGGCTCATCCAACTACATCCACAACATAAAAACTGGAACTGCTTCACATGGACCTCTGTTACATCAAGGAAGGTTCCCTTTCAAACAAGCACTATTTCCTGGTCATCATCGATGACTACAGCCATTTCGTTTGGGTCAAGTTTCTCCGTTACAAAAATGAAGCCGCCGATATCATCAAGACCTGGATGCGGGAGATTGAAAATGAAACCAACCTCACCGTGAAGAAAATCAGAACCGATAATGGTGGTGAGTTCATTTGTCACTCACTCAATTCCTTCTTCCAGTAGAAAGGTATCCAACAACAACGCACTGTTGTCACTCCGCACTTGGCCACGGTCTAGAGTAAACGGCGCCGACAGGCAAACCGCCGACCGCCCTTGGTATTTCAACCAAGGTAGAGATCACCCACGGAGTGGTGTTTCCACACTGAAAGGTTCACTTAGCTTGTCCCAACCGTGGCCGGAGAGTGTTCCAAACTCTCACCCAACTGGCAATGCTACACACCAAAGTGTGCACTTGCACTTGTTCTTTACTCTCTTTCTTGGTGGCCAACAAGGGATTAGTTTTCTCCCAAGTCTCAAGAGTAAGAGATGATGATACAATCACATGCAAATGACAGGCCTTATATAGTCTCTGGTCAGTGCTCCCAGTGGCTCCTTGGAGGGACCCCCCCCCCAAGGCTACCCTAGACAGTGTCATCAGTTTTGATGACATGGCACCCTCTGTGACCGCCAAGTGGCGCTTGATCCACCTTGGACCTTAGAGGCTTCTAGGAAGCTTCCTTGGCCCTTTTTAGTCACAAAGAAAATTTGGTCCTGGGAGGATTCGACCCCGGACCTCTCGCTTGCGAGACGGCACCTTCACCCACTAGGCTATAGGAAGTTATCCTAAGGAGCATGCACCAGGTACACTACCAAGAGTAGACCAAGGGGACTTCACAAAGATGAGTAGTGCATGCCTTGTCTCTCTTAGCCTCTCTTGCATGTCGCTGGGGGACTTGCGCTACAAGCGCAGTGCATACCTAGTCTAAATCTTCCGCTGATTGGACCAGGGGCATACACAGAACATAACAAACTCTCCCTTGCACCTGCGTCCATCTGCGGCTAGATTCCTGCTGCGGCCATGGGCCCAGCGATGTCGGCCACGTGTGAAGTGGGCCGCCCGTTCAGCCCTCGTCTGCTGCGCTCACCATCCCGATGCCCCGTGCCCCTGCCATGTGCGGGTCACTGTCCAGCGGCTTCGTCAGGAAGTCCGCGAGCATCTGCTTGGTCGCGATGTACTGCAGATCCACCACTCCCTTGGCGACAAGGTCGCGCGTGTAGTGATAGCGGATGTCGATGTGTTTGGTCCGCCTGGAGAGAGTGTCCTTGAACGCGATGTCCATCGCGCTCTGGTTGTCGACGTGGACGACCGTGGCCTCCTTTTGTGGTGCGTGCATCTCAGCGAGCAAGCTGCGTAGCCACTGCGTCTCTTTGCACACCTCAGACAGCGCCACGTACTCAGCTTCTGCGGTTGAGATGGAGACACAGTCTTGCTTGCGGCTGGCCCACGACACAGCGCCACCGTTCACAAGGCACACAAAGCCCGAGGTGGACTTCCTATCATCCACGTTGCCTCCAAAATCTGCGTCGGTGTAGCACTTGAGGCGCAAAGGGTCTGTTCCTTGAAGGCCGCCGTACTGCAGCCCCACGTGCCGTGTCTTGTTGAGATAGCGCAAAATGCGCTTCACGGCCTGCCAGTGGAGTGGCCCAGGGTTGGCCACGAACCGTTTGACTAGCCCCACAGCAAAGGAGATGTCCGGCCGCGTGCCAACCATGGCATACATGATGCTACCCACCGCAGACTGGTATGGCACATTATGCATTTCGCGGCGCTCGGCTTCCGTGCTGGGGGAGTGGGCGGAGGTGAGATTGCATTTCGTGGGGTGAGGAGTGCTGAGGGGTTTTGCGTCTTCCATGCCATAGCGCCGAAGCACCTTTGAGATGTACTTCGTCTGGTTGAGCTCGATGGTGCCTGCAGCTCGGTTGCGATGTATAGCAATGCCCAAGTAGTACTCGAGCTCGCCCATGTCCTTCATCTGAAACCGCCCATGCAGCTTCTCCTTGAGGGCCTCGAGGGCCTTCATGGAGGTGGAGGCCAGAATCAGGTCATCCACGTACAGCGCTACCAGCAACAGCCCCTGGTCATCCGCACGCACATACACGCTGGGGTCGTTGTGGCAGTGCGAGAAGCCTAGGCCAGCCATGAAGCTATCCATCTCCTTGTACCAGATCCTTGGGGCCTGTTTCAGCCCGTAGAGCGCCTTGATGAGGCGACACACCTGCCCGGGTTTTGCCTTTACACCCTCGGGCACCTCCATTAGTATCTCCTTGTCAAGCTTCCCGTAGAGGAAGGCGGTCTTGACGTCCATCTGGTGGATTTCCATGTTGCGCGCCGCAGCCACAGCCAGCAAGGTGCGGATGGATGGGAAAGACGCGACAGGAGAGTAGGTCTCGTCGTACTCAGACCCTGCTCTCTG
>SZWC01017318.1:710-11545 GCA_023375785.1 Penium margaritaceum
ACACATACACATACACATACACATACACATACACATACACATGCACATACACATACACATACACATACACATACACATACACATACACATGCACATACACATACACATACACATACACATACACATACACATACACATCCACATCCACATCCACATCCACATCCACATACACATACACATACACATACACATACTCATACACATACACATACACAATCAGATACATATACATATTCATATACATGTACATACACACATTCATTCATAAATGCATGCGCATATACATATACATGGACATGCATATGCATATGGGCAAAACAACCAAGATATCCACGTGCCCAAAAGCTTCAGGCTGCCATAACCATAAGAAGACATTTGTGCCTGACATATCCAGCAGTTTAAACAAGTACAAAACATCAGACCTTGCTTGCTTTTCTCAATTTCTGGCATGCGTCGCTAATCGAGCATGGAGAGAAGGCTCATAAGGTTGTCGCTTGATCAAAGTCCTCCCTCCCTTACAAGATTTCAATGTTGTGATGACCCATTTTTACTTCTGTTTCAATGCAAAAGCCCGTATCACAATTTAAAAGATATCCGTTGTGCTACTCTAGCATGTGGCTGGACAGCATGATTTCATCATGATACATGCGGATAACTTTGCTAAGGTAAGGCCAAAACATATTGTACGTGGCTGTAACTTATTATGTTTGGTCCTTTCTCAGTTAAAACATGATTGATATTACTTGTAGTATAACCGTGAACTTGAAGTGCCCATATTGGGTACGAAATGTCATTTTTTATTGTCCTTTTGAGATTTTCAGATCCGTTCAAACTATATTAGTCCTTGTACTAACCTTAAAAGATTGGTGATATAAGTGACCCTCATAGTCTCCTGCTTATTCCGATCCAAAACATCGGAGATGATTTAGCCATTGAGTTAAGAGTTTCTAAACTACATCTCAACTTCTATTACATCAAGGAGTATGTCATGTCCTATGCTATTCTTGCTATTGGAGCTTTCTAAAAGTTGAGATGTTAAAGAGAGATGGTAATCTGTCGTTGTGAGCAGGATCAACGGACATGAACATTATTGTATTGCTAGGCACATTGTTGGATTGCAAAGGACGCATCAATTTCAAAAGTTACAAGTGCTGTTTTAGTGTATCATCACAAAAAGGGGTAAACAAAGAAAACTACTTGGAGGTTCTATTTCTAGAAATAGAATATTTTTTGTATTGAACATATGATGAAGTTAGTTGCAACTTGACTCACCCAAGTAAGGACACATCATCTAGAATAGCAAGGGTGAATACAATAGAATTAGTCTAAGGTGATCATTGAATGAATACAGTAGTTGATTCTAAGGCTCACTTGGTTGAAGTTATTGGGCGTGGGAGTTGGTTAAATTATTCATCGTCTCGCAAAAAAAAGGCAGCGGTTCTTCATGGTCATGTTGTTCAATGCCTTCTAGTCCACGCACATCACTATCCCACCATTTTTCCTCCTTTGCCGTGCTAAAAAGCCGGTCAATTTTGATGACTATGGAATTCAAAAGCCTTGATCAATAATTCTTTCCAGCTGGTTTTTGAGATGTGTTAAATTGTTGTTGCTCATCCATATGTTCCCTTCATTGATGGTCCGCTTTGCAGCTTTGGCTTCATTTCATTATCAACATTTCATTGCTAGAATCATGAGGGAAAACCTCTTCAAACTCCTCAACCATTTGCACAAAATAATAAAGAAAGACAAAAAACATCTTGTGTCATGGCCAATGAGGTTTTTGTAGACTTCCACTGCTTTGATTTGTACTACGTCCCTTGGCTCCACACAAACAAGCCCAGTTTGAGATCTATATTGAAGGTACTACTTATGACCTCTGAAGATAACTATTACATGTGGTTGATTGTTGCTTCAACTACTTCCCTTATGACTTTGTATCCCATTTCTTCTTATGACAACTGTTGTGTCATGTGTCGCTCAATCAGATGCAAGAGTCGCTTTCTCTTGTGAATGCCAACATAGACCACACCACTTCTGGAATCCACTTGGTACTTGGGCCGGTGAAAGAAATCATGTGCGGTAATTATTCTGTGGTAACTGAAAGATCTGTTCTGTTCACAACTATATACAACAATTCTTTGATTTACAGTCATAGTGGTTGACATCATCAACTTATCTAGAGACGTCCATTATCCTTCAAACAACCCTATGTTTTTGTAGCAAAGAAATCATCTCTCAAATTATGATATTGGAAGAAGGTATTGTGTTCAGTAGTGCCCGTATTGGCTTTAAACTTTTGTGACCCATTGGTTATGTTTGTATCTATATTGTTGGTTGGTCATTCTAACACCCCTTGTCAAACTTTGCAATAACTTAAGTGGGAGATCGTTTGATGCATAGTATTCTATTTGATATGACTTCATCTTATACTCTTTTCCTTTGCCTTTTCTTGACACCTCAAGTTTCTTCATCAATTCCCCCCCTTTTGAATCATTGAAACCATTTCACACGGTCGCACTAGGTGTGACCTGGTGGCTCACAAGTCCAATACAGCCATTTGTTGCGTTGATGGACACAATCAATTTCCAGTAGAAAGGAGGTCTATATGATAGCATCTTTCCACACACAAAAAAAAAAACAATGTCTTTTTGCTTTAGGGTTCCAATCTGTCAAAATATTTTGGCTATAGGGGTCATCATGGATTATTTGTATTACAATTACTACCTGAAGTTCATGTCTGAGGTTGTTGTTCAAACACAAGCCTTTGGAGGCAAAGTCACCTCTCATTATGATTTTGAAGAAACCTTTGGTGTATTCTGCCACAGTAAAATCCTGATGGAAGCACTAAATTGTTTTCCCTGCATCCTAGCTTTCATTCAGCTTCTCAACATGTGCAAGGAAGGCTTGCATGATTTCGAGCTAGGTTTTTGGTGGAGTCAAAGAATCTTGCCACAGTATATATAAATGCTAGAGAGGTATAATTCTTTTGGTCTACGATGTGTGAGCTGCTGCACAAGCCATCGATGAGATCTTGCACTCTCCTGTTACTGTTGAATGGTATTTGCATCAGAACAACAACTCTGTTGCACCACAAAAACCAAGGTAGTGGGTTCAATCCTTTTTCCAATCTTTGGTGACAACAACAGCGGTAGAGTCCACCTCCAAACTCATCAAGTGCATCCAAATTTTTGGTCCCTTCCTAATTGCGAGATCACATAGGTTCAGAAGTGCAAGGGTTCACTTGAATTTTTTCGGTTCCTCTTGGTGAGTAATGCCATTGTTGCACTCCCTGGATTTGTATGAACATGAAGTCGAGTGAAAAGGTCCCATGCCATTCCTGCCAAGAAACTGTCTTTACATGATTTTTGGTTCGTTCATCTTACTTTGGGACTTGATTTGATGTTACACACTCATTCAAATTTGCAAATTCTTTGTTTGAGGTTATGTTAAACACCTCGCTACACTGTTTTTCTTGTGAAGACATGGTAGTGCCATGTTTTGTTTCCCTTCAACGCCATTTCCGTTCTCTTATTTTGATTTGATCAATTCAACTTAACAGTTTGGCTGCAGAACACATCCGTTGCGAACCAGATTCAGAATCTGATTATCTTCACGTCTTTTAGTGGTTCAATACTACTTCACCATATCATGTTTCTCTCGAGATAAGAACGAGGTTTGCAAGAAAATACCCCGCCCAAGCCCTGCCATGTCCAGTGCCTTGCTTCGTCGGACAAGCTATCATCCCCCTCCGCCCTTCCACCTACTGAGATGCCCGACCTACCCCAATAAGATTGTTCCATTTGCAACATTCTTAGTGGAACAGCAAGGGAGGTTGCTAGTCTTGAGATGATGTGCCTGAAGCTGATAGGAAAGAGGTTACTTCGGCCTCTCACATTATGTGTACATAATACCCCAAGTGATTGGTGAACGTTCAAAGAACATCGTGCTCAGCTTTCTAGCCAAGCTGCATGCAAAGAACATCATAACTGAGGACGAGATGCTTGAGGTCCATCTTAAGGACATCAAAAGCATGGCCTGACGTGGTGTCAGATAAAACCGCACGCTGGTGACTCTTCCTCCCTCTAGCCCAAATGACTCTTTGGGTACCCTTGCTGTCCTTCGGGTGGCTTGCCATGATTTTGATGAACACCTTGATATGTTTCCCAAGCAGAAGAACTACATCATTACCGCGTGCTTCAAGCCCAAAAATCATGACCTTAAAATCATGTACAAACTCCTCTGCAACAAAAAGCACGGTAACCAGTGTTGTCCATATCTTCACGATCTACTCCACATGTACCACTACAAGGATATGCAAACTATCAAACAAAATGGCACTCTTCGTGTTGTTGCAGTGCCACGCGATGATGAAGAGGAAATTGTACATAGGAATACATTTTAAGAAAAAAAACAAGTATATTACCCTCTTCACCATGGCCAAGATCTCTTGTTTCTATCCTGGGCTGAACCACAAGAATGCCTATGACAACTTTTTCACCATCGAAATCAATTGTCCGGTCCACATCTAAAACGATCAATTCGTCACCATCAAGGCCACTACATGCATGTCTCCCCCCCTCCGCCTACCCATCTCATTTTATGTTGTCTTCTGTTTCACACTCCTTTTTTTCTGTGGTCTCTTCAAGACTTGCCCCCTCATGGACCATGTCAACTATGACATCAGAGTCTTCCTCACGGGCTTCTCCACCAACCGCAAACTTTGGTGGTGTGGATGGAAGTTTTTTCATGCTCGCCCATCAACTGGCAACAATCTCATCAACCTTGCCACCCATGTGCTCTCCAAGGAGCACTTTGATGTCCTCAAAGCCGGTCTTGCCCTCCAAAACTCATCTAATGGACTTCACCTCCCACCTTCCAACTCCTTTTCAAACTTCATCAAAAACCGACAGCAAACCCTCGACAAAGACTTGTCATCTGCTCCCCCGACAAACGCACCCTCATCTTCTGCCAAGACCCTCCCTATGACAGGGCCCCTTCCTAAGACCCCAAGTCAAACCCATGGCAAATCTTATGGCTACGAGGCGCGATCTTTATCTCCTCCCCCACCGGGGTGTCCAAGCTAAAAGGTGTGCCCCTCCACCTTTCTATCCATTCCTTTTGGCCCCATCTTCTCTACCTCCCCTTTCTTGCCAACACTAAATCCTCCTTTTTCTCCCCTTGCAGGAAACTCCTCCTTCAATCGTTGCCAAGGCCATTTCTTGCCTCTTCCCAGCCCTCATATGTTTGACAACCTCACCACGTTTCCACTCGGATTTCTGCTTTCTCTTTCTCCATTTTACTACCATATTTTTTCTTTTACCACCTCTAGGAAACTACTTCTTACGCTTCCGTGGCCCACTCACTTCTTTCCTTTTGAATTCAAAGACATGATTATCTTCACCCATTTTCTACCTCTTCATCTTTATTGCACCTGTTACTCCTCTCACTGTTCCCCCAAACCATTCCGCATATTTCTCACATTACACCTTCACCTCCCCTTTCTCTATAACTTTGTCCAATCCCAACCCACCCCCACTCTTTCTAGTCCCTCTCTCCTTTATCATTCCTCTAGAAGATTCCCCAGATCTCTCCTCTCTCCCTCCCCATCTACACATGGCAGCCAAGCCTCTCCATCTCTAATCTTTGCAGAAAATTGAACATCCTAGTACTCCGCTCTCCCCATTTGGCATTGCAAGCTCTCTAGGCCAATTGACCTTTGATTTCTCATATGCCACCAACCGTCCGTGGTATCCAAAATGTCAAACTTGAAGTGGGAGGGGCACCTTAACATCTTGCACTTTAGCTGTAGTGGGTTCCACTTGCATGGAAAAAAAGTGTAACTTGAGAAACTCCTCACCACCCAATAAGCTCCTATTTAGATTCTTACATGTTTGCACTGGACCATTGAGTCACCCGTTCATTTATTCCAACTAGACATACATCTTTCTCACTTCTAATCCTTCTCCTCGCCATCGCATATTGATAGAATCAACTTCTTCCACCACCCTAACATTGTGGTCTATCCTGTCACATAACTCATCCCTTCTCAAGTTGTGGCTTTCCAAGTTGCTAATCATATTCAAATCTTATCCAATATGGCTATCTATACTCCTTCCAATGCTTTAGATTGTGGTCCCTTCTAGGAAAATCTCCATGAGAAACCTCAACAACCGGTACCCACTTACTCTTCAGGGATGATGTATAGTTAATCATGCCCCATTTATACACAAACAAAAACATTTATTATATGCATACATATATGTACATACTGGGGGCTTCATTGAATGCTTTGTATGTTGAAATGACTCGTGTTCACTCGATTATGTGTGCTTGCACATAATCAACTATTTGATATTGAAGAAGAAAAACTATTGATTTCAAAACAGGTTTGTTGTAATTTACGCGAGTACCTATTTGACCAACCATTTAAAAAAAAACTACCGTAGTGTTTCCTGAATTCACCGTTAGTTTTGAAGCCTTTTTGTGCTTTTTTTACTCTCCCAAAAATGGGTTCATTTTAGTTTATTGTGTGGTCGTTTGTCAGGACCTGTCAGAAGTTAAGAAATTCTTGCATTCGCCCACTGTTCAAGTCTCGCCACTCCCTTTAGGCATCTAGCGTCAAGCGAAAAACTCGAAGTTTGAACTTCGAGTGTTAGACCTACAACGACGGTGGACCGTCAGATAAGACATCATCGCGACAGCTTTGCACCTCGCGTCTAGTCCCACTCTGGAGTGAGACAAGCCGCGAGCCGCCTTGGAGCTTGGACTTCCTTGCATGGAGTCCTTAGCAGGTATGAATCGGCCTGCAAGCGCCACTTGAGTCGACATTTTGTACACAGTCTCACACAATGTCTCTTCTTGCGTTCAACTTCAAGCGACTGCCACCTAAGGAGGCTGCCGCCAAACGGCAACGTCGTTTCGATGCCCATGTGGCTGCGCACCCAAACCCGACTTGGTTGCAGAAGAAGAGGCCGCCGGGGCGCCCACCCAAGAGAGCTCCCGTCTTGGTGCTTGCAATGGACCAGACACGCCACGTCCTTGCAACCCCCAACAGCACCAATATCGCGCGCAAGCGCCTCCTATCAATCCATCCCCTGACGAGGACGACGATTCTGAGGACGACGAGGGCCAGGATAATCCCCCGGCTACCAATGCTACGCGATCCGCTTACGTCAACTGGCTCGGGGATGGTCACCTTCCATGCGTTCATGGTGCCATGTTGGCTGGTGGCCACGCGTACCAAGCCTGCAAGCTGTTGCGGAAGCTTTACCGAGAACCAGGTGGACGGTGCGCCTACAACCAGTTGGCATCGTCCACGATTGGGGGTTGGTATGAGTCTAAAGGTGTGGAATTTTTGGACAAGTTCAAGCCCTTCTTGACGCATGTTGTGGAAGTCAAGGTGCAAGGTAGTACCGCTAGGCATACACATGGCTCTCGCTGTCGCACGTCCTTCTTTGAGCGCCACCCTGAATTTGAGAGCATCCCCATTTCCACATTGACAAAGATGCATGAAGCAAGGACGATCATAAACTCCGCAACACTTTGCGGCGTAATCCATGTCCTCACCCTTGACCTCTACCCGGACGAGCTGCCGACAAACGACGGCAACATGATGTTCATCCGCTTGTGGATTCGCGCCTTCGCCCGTGATTGGATGAAGTGGAGCTACACAAGTGGCACGACAGTTGCGCAAAATCTACCGCGCAACTAGGAAGAAGCCGTCCTAGCCATGCACAAGAGAGTTGCTGCTTTGATGGTCATCAACAACGTGCCACCGGCGTCTGTCGTCAACGCCGACCACACCGTCATCACGATGGTTCCGACCGGTAAGTTGACAACACCATTTATTTTGCACAATTCCATGCAGTTGTTGCATTCCCTTCACTTCCATGCACTCGCCGTCCATCTTACGTGCTCGTCACGGCCGTGCAGGAGAGGCATGGTTAATCATGGCCATTTCATACACTGGTTTTTTTGTGTGTGCCTTCAGTGTGTTCTCTTACAAGGGAGTACCGTTACACCAATCCTTACACTCTTTTCATTGTGTATGAGAACAGTGTAACTTTGTCTTGTATGGCCAAAATACATCTCTTCTTGGGATGGACTCCAGTGCATGGGGGTTAGTGCATATGGCAAGTGCGCTCACGCACCATACAACAACACACTAAGAGCGCACTTAGTGAACTCATTTGTCTCATATGTCAAAGCAAACCTTGCTTTTTGTCTTATATGGCTGAACAACATTCTCCTCAGGAAGGACCTCAGTTTCTGGGGCTAGTGTATATGGCAAGTGCGCTCAGCCACCATATAAAAGAACACTACAAGCGCACTCAGTGTGCTCACTTGTCTCATATATCCTAGCACATCTACGACTTCGTCTTATATGGCCAAAAGTGCCTCTTCTTGGGAAGGACTCCAGTGTGTGGGCCTAATGCATGTGACAAGTGCGCTTGGTCTCCATGTGAAAATACACCAAGAGCACACGGAGTGCGCTACTTTGTCTTATGTGTCCTAGAAAATCTGGAATCTTTGTCTTATATGTGCAATCAATTTTCCATTGAGGAGGATTTTTGTTTGTGGAGCTACTGCATTGTTTTTCACATTTTGGGGGTCCATATTTATGAGATGATACATCTGATGATTTAATAGTTCTTATCATGTAATGGTATGTTTGAAAGACCAAAACATGTGATTTATCCTACATTGGAAACAAATTTCTGTTCCAAAGTTTTCTCCATGTCTCATAAGAATTGTTCACAATGTAAATTTGGGGAAAATAATCCCGTTTCTTAAGAGTTTTTCCTTTGAAAATTGTTTCTATGCAGCTTCAATGTTTTTTATCTTAAGAAGAACTGGAAAATGCCAGGGTCATATTGGGGACGTAGAAATGGACGTGAAAGATGATCCATAGTATATTGAGAAATAGAAGGCGCTTATTGCCTGCAAATTCCTTTCTTGCTTTCGCTATCTATATCATCCACTTGCATAATCGATGTGCAACCGTCGTTGGATTGTTGCTCGATTCATTGGTCCACGCCACAATGGATGGCCTGCTACTCGCAGAAATTTGTACATCAAAATGGTTTGCCCGTTTCTTCGCTCCAGTTCTCGCCAGACAGTATAGAGGGCACCCTAGTGTACGGGGATAGTGTGTGTGGCGAGTGCACTTGGAGTGTGGAAGTGCACTTATCACGTACTCGGTGTGCGACCAAAATGCATAAACGAATCGGTAATATTTCTGTGTTGATGCAGAAAACCTAACTCGTTTGCTATTAAAGATCGCAAAATTGAATTCAGCAACCTTAATGACGTTAAGTCTGAAACCGTGACTGCCTGGTGTGAGGGGGCCCTGAGCCGTCGACGGCCACATCGCTGTCCCTGATTAAAGAACGTAAAAAGGAGGGCATGTTTGGCTCAACTTTATATTGACTGAAGATCTTTTTGAGTGTTGAAGATGATTGAAAGAGAGATTTGGTTAGCAGAATTGAATTCAACAACCCTTAATAAATGTTTCGATTTATTGAGAGCACTGCTCTTTGTTGGAAGCAGGATAGTACACATGGAATAAATGTACGAGAATGAGTTTGACGTTCAACTGACCGTATGTCGAGCAATGTTGGCCATTCAAAGATGAACCCTAAACTTCTTGAGGTACAGCATCCGTCGCATTTCAGTTTGAAACGTACGATTTTTCTCAAACAATACTCTTATCAAATTTCATACATGAAACGCTTTCCGTCTGAAGAAGTGGATACCCAATAACTTTGCACCAAAAAAATGGTAGCAACACGTTACATATGTATACCGCAATTCTCCGTTAGCGGATTGAGACCTTTTGAAATTAGTAGTTTTGGTTTCAAACACCACATTATCTAAGTTTACGGCATCTTGGATTCAATCCGGCATAAAAAACAGCCACGGTTTGATTCTTGAACCGTTACTTCTTATCAAATGTGTTAACTATCTTCGAGTTGATCGTTCAAACGTGTGATAAGTGCATTTCATCACTCATTCTGCGTGCACTCGCCATATGCACTACCCCTGTACACTGGAGGGGGTCTACTAGACCACCCTCCGAGAAGTCAAGCAATGAATCTAGCTTGGTACGTCGCACCAGGACAGCTATAACGCAGACAGATATGATAGACGGTTCAACGTGAGTGGACGGCCGTCCAGTCAAACGTGTTCACCTTCTCGGTGGGACTGGGCGATTCTGATAGCTAGTTTGTGAAAGTCTGTCCGTATTCCAGATATATAAAGTGATTCAATTATACCATCGACAAAAGACTTAAGGACAGACATACGTCCAAAAGATAATCAAATGCTACTTTTTCCATAGGAAAGCATTTTTCAAGGGTAGAATAAGTTTCCATGTGATTGAAAAAAACTCCATTTCACTTTAACTTAGACATAACTCCCCAAAACATATGATATTCCAAACATTTACAAAAACCAATGAAATGAAAAACATGTGGACTTATTTGTTACTTGATTCCGCTTGATAATTAAGAAACCTTCCACTGATTTTTCTTCATGTTTTTATCCCTATCATAAGAGTACAGCCTCCATATCAACTATGAAAACATAAGAGCATAACACTCCATAGATATCTACCCTGAAGAAGACAAGATTCCACTTTTTAAAAAATATAGGAGTTATGTTTTTCAACGAGAGTAGATGAATTCTAAGACATTACTACACCTATTCAAATATTAACATGGTATGTTTAGAGAAAATTTGCCAAATACAATGAGTTGAATGCACCAAGTAATGTTCAAATAACGTAAAGCTCTGATAATATAGGGAAAAAGGAATATTGTGCTAAAATTTGTAAA
>SZWC01017318.1:36643-51854 GCA_023375785.1 Penium margaritaceum
TCGTCCTCCTCCTCCTCCTCCTCCTCCTCCTCCTCCTCCTCCAGCAGAAGTGTGTATCATGAATCGAGCTATGTTCATGGCAACCGCAGTGGTGCTGTGGTGAGCAGCACACGGAGGCCCTCCAAGAGCGTTCCACAGGGAAAATGTGTCCTGTGCTTTGAGAAACAGTGATGAAGACTGGATGAGCTGTTCTGCGTCAACTGTCCAACAGGTTCTGTATCTGGCCTACTGCAGAAGTTGAGATGTCATGCGTTTAAGTTTCTTCTTCCGTCCTGCTTCCTGATGTTGCAGGCTGACGTGAACCACAACGGCGCGATAGACTATGCCGAATTCGTGGCTGCCACGGTGGTTGTGCGGCGAGGGCAGCACACGGAGGCCATTCGGAACGCGTTCCAGGAGCTCGATGCCAGCGGCAGCGGCAAAGTGAGCCTAGCCGACTTTGCTCGCGTGTGTGCCGACCACCATGTAGGGTCGGAGGAGGAGATAGCAAACCTTCTGCAGTCCATTGTGGCCGACGACCACCATGAGGTGGGTGCTTTTTTCTTTTTTTTTTTGGCACAGTCACAACACAAATGTTTTGCCCCAGGACCTGGGTCGGAACTTATAGATGGGTTGCAATGAGGAATGGGAGCAGTAGAGGAAGCTTGGCTGGCTTTGCCTGCACCTGCATGAACCACGTGCGGCTTCAACTAGGGTGTTACGAACCTTCTGCACTCCATCAGGGCTGACGACAACATGTCATGTGTCACATTCCATGTCATGGATAGCAAGACATGGCGTTTCCATTGTCTTGCAGTGTTCTTGCCATTGTCTTGCCGTGGCCTTTGTCATTTCTTTGTTGTTATCATGCTATGGCCTTGCCACAAGTGCGCGCGCACGTACACTCACCCTCCCTTTCTCCAACCCGGCACTCACTAGCCGACCCACTCACCCACTCTCTCGCTTCAGTGGTTGTTAGGAGCACCGGGTTGGACCTGTGCAACATGCTCATTCCAAACGCTTCTGTCTGCCAGACTAACATTGTGCAAAACGTCGACAAAGAAAAGTCCAGCACCAGGTTGGGCTTGAACGTTGTGATGAATTCTCAACTCGTTTTCTTCTTTTTGCAGCGTTGTGACTTGTGGCTTGTGACTTGTGACTTGTGGCTTTGTGACTTGTGACTTGTGACTTGTGACTTGTGACTTGTGACTTGTGACTTTGTGACTTGTGACTTGTGACTAGTGGATTGTTTGACGCCTTGCACAGCGTTCAAATGGTAACAAGAGTGATAGCAATAGCGATCTTGGGACCCTCTTGGGCAGGCTCCACTCCCATTCTCTGCGCACACCCTCGCTGCTAACACATTCTCTTCCTCCGATCGTCTGCATGTTGTCCCCCTCCCCTCCTCACCTGCCGTACGACTCATGGATGGGTCAATGTCAACAGCACGAGGCAGCCATCGACTACAACGGCTTCTTGGCCATCATCACCGGTGAAGACGAAGCGCCTGCACGCGACAACAGCTGGGCGCTCAGCGTGCTGTGAAGAAGCTTGTGCTGCCTTCCCCTGGCCTGTTGAGAAAAGGTCAGATCAAGCTGTGGGCGTGCACCCAGCCGAAAGCAGCACGCCACGTAAAACATGGTGCGACATGCGAAGCGCCTCCTTGTTTTTTGTGTGAGCAGTCTCTAGTCAGTCCTTTCGGTGTAGATGCCGCGGGAGGGTTTTTGTTAGAATCCAACTCGAAGAGGATTCTTGCCCAATGGGTCGATGGGTGTGTGCGCTTGGTCAACAGAACCTCAGAGAGAGTAATTAAGTACACGCTCAGAGGTGAGAGTGCCTTCCAGATATCAAATTTTGTCGCCTTGTGTGTGGGAGCTTGTCATGCGGGAAGAACCCCAGATGCGCATGCTGTCTGCCATTATAAGACAGTGAGCAGGGAGCGGTTTTGGTCTGGACTGTTCCTGCCCAGGAATTCCTTGCACAGATTCAGGTTGTGTTTTGAAGCATGTCTCAGACCTAGTGACCACATTATTGCTCTTCAAGTGCCCCCACGACGAATGTCAGATGTGGAAAGAAGGCAACGGATGCCTTCATACCAGACTAAGGCACACAAGACCTTTCTCCTCCTCCCCTGTGGCCTATGAAACCCTTTTCGCACCAATAACTCCACGATGTTTGCAAAGCGAAGTGGTGTGATCTGGTAAACCCTGTCAACAATGGCTTAAGCGCTTTGCTTCTCCTTACATTGTGAGTTTCTCTGATGCAAGATTGTTCTCAGTCAGAACCTGCATGCTTCACAACGGCACAAACGTGAACTCTCGGTTGAATGTTTGGCGACGGGAGTCTGTTGCAATTCTTGCTTGACAATGCCTCGGATGAAGACTGAAAGGTGCAGCAATTCGCAAATTCCTTAGATAGCAACCATTGAAGTGGCTGGCAGCCATCTAGCAGTTGCATGGATATATGTAGTGCAATCCTCCCCTACAATGACATCAAGTCATAAGAACAGAGTTGGTTTGTGTGGCTTCCACGTGTCACGAAAGACGACCATGGTGATTGTACCCGTATACCCCGCACTGGTGGTGTGGACCAGCAATACTGGACAGCACGAGGACATGATCCTTGATGCGGACGCAAGTGGCGCCGGAGCACCAACGAGTGGTGGCTCCATTCACAATCAGTTGCCAAACAATTGCCACGACATCCCCGGTGCTTGTCGGGGTCATTTGCGGTTTTTTTTGCAGACACTAGAGTTTTCTCGGTTGACTGGATCTCGAACCCGATTTGCATGTTTCGAATTGTCTGTCCATTTATTGATGCCAGTCTGGTGCGTGTAACCTGTCGTAGCATCTGGCTTGAGAATCTGCATCTATAGATTGAGACGGTGTTGCGTTTGCATACTTGTGCGCACACTTAGAACCATTACAGTGGTTTTTAGCCGGACAAACTTGTTGATTTATGGCATGTTGTGACCTCTGGCCTCGCTACACACACTTCACTAACACTGATGCAGGTGACTAAGCCAGAGACCTTCGTCCCGGCAGCGTTTCCACCAAGACGGAGGACCAACGGACAGGATGTGCGGACAGGATGTGCCATTGTGTGGGCATATTCCGACAGGGTTGCTCAATTGAGGTCGTTTGCTCATTGTGGTAAGCCGGGTATATCCTGTGGTTTTGGCTGGCCAAAATACTCGGCAAAAACTGAGTGGGGTGGTTCAACCCCGAGCAGGGTTGGGGGAGAACCGCGAGCGATAGCGAGTTCGCTGCCCGCTCGCTCGACGGCTCTCCCGTCACCTAACATTTCTGTGGCGCAGGACTGATTTTTTCCTCCTCACCTCTCGTTGCACTTGGACAGATCTCTGTGGTTCTTGACCTCCATACATGGTGCACCCGTCTTGGTGCTTGCTCCACAGTGTTCCTGTCTCTTCTTCCACTTCCTACTGGTATCAGAGCAAGTGCATGAGAGACGGACATCGGATCGACCTGCCGTCCGTAGATCCACGGCCTGTGGAGCGACGGCCTCTCTTGGCGTCTCGCACCCACTCCACTGTGGCCCGAAGTCAGAGAGCCTTTTCTTGTTCTCACCTCCACCTCTCTCTCTCCTTCTACGCCAGTCTCCCGTCGCTGACCACGGGCAAAGAACGTTGCCCCTCTCGGCGACGATCTGCCTCTTGCAGCAGGAAACAAGAAAGGGGGGGAGGGGACACTCTCTCGTCTGCCACCCTCTCACTCAACACTGCCCACCGTCGGCACGACAACAGTAGCAACGTGAACCGGCAGTCTTAGACGGCCCTATAGCCGTCTAAGCTAAGACGTGCTAGGAGGCTGCCAGCACCGCCTCCTTTGGCGGCTCCTCCGAGACAACCCCACCGCCGACAACACCTGCATTCTGAGCAGCTGCAACTGTAATACATCAGCAGCAGACGCAGCAGCAGCAACGTGAGCAAGAGCAGCACCCGCAGCAGCAGCAGCAACAACAGCAGCAGCCGATGCAGCAGCGGCAGCAACTGCAGCTCAGCAGAAGCAGGTCTAGCTGGTGTGCACTGATGACAACAGCTGCACCACACTAGCAGCAGCAGTAGCAGCAGCTCAGCAACACCAATTCTAGCTGGTGTGCACTGACAGCAGCTGGAGCAGTAGCAGCAGCAACAGCGGCAGCAGACACAGCCGTGCAACAGCAGCAGCAACGTGAGCAGCAGCAGCAGCAGCTCAGCAACAGTAGCGGTTCAGCAGTTTAGCTAGTGCATACCCACGACAACGGCTGCAACATATTTGCAGCAGACGTAGCAGGAGCAACGCGAGCAGCAGCTCAGCAGCAGCAGCGGTTCAGCGGTTCAGCTAGTGCACACCCACGGCAGCAGCGGCAACACATCCGCAGCAGACGCAGCAGCAACAACGTGAGCAGCAGCAGCAGCAGCTTAGCAGTTCAACAGTTCAGCTGGTGCACACCCATGGCAGCATTAGGAGTTCAGCAGCAGCAGCAGGTTCGGCTGACTTACATGTACCGCAGCAGTTGCAGCACCCGTCGCGTGGTGTTCGTCACGCTGGCGCAAACCGGCAATCAGATCGTGCTCTCTCCCGGCGTGTACTATGAGGGGAGACTGCCATAGCGTCACGCGTGTGGTCGCAGAGGAATGAGGGGTGACCACGAAACCGAGACGGCCGCCTCCACGTCTGCAGCGGCATCTTGTCAACGTTCGGTAAGCGCGTCCCCGCCTCTCTCTCCCGGGGGGGATCCGCTTTGGCAGGACGCGTCCGAATTTGCTACGGACCAATTGCACCCAGCGCTCACACATGACGTCGTACGTCTTGTGAGTGCTGTCACTCGCACGACATTTGCTCTCATTGACGCCGCAGCAGCAGCTACAGCCACTTTTGCCGCCGCAGCTAGAGCATCGCTTGCTCCTGCCTCGACGTCGGCAGGGCGGGCTACAGACGCTTACAATGAAGCAGCAGCTGCTGTTGGTCCCATCGCGGTAGCCGCTGCAAACAAAGGCACACAGGTTTCTGCCGTAGCATCTGCCATTGCCTCTGCCATAGCCGCAGCTGCGTCAGCAACATCAGCAGGTGCAGTCTCTATTCGTAGCTCTACAGTCGCAGCACTTGCCGCATCAGCATCTGCACCATCAGCTGCTTCTAGCCTCGTCAAGGCGGCAGTCTCCATCACATCCATTGTCATCACCTTCTGTGCAGCTTGTACCACTGGAGTTCTTGCTCTGATGGTGCCCATCGTCTCCACTGTCTCTGTCCTGTCTGCCTCCGCGGCTGCTGCTATCCCACCTCTTCTTGTCTTTCTGCGCAGTCCATCCTCCTGACTTGGCTTGCTGCATTCTGTACCTGCTTGCATGCTTCTCTTGCCTCCTGTGCGTGGCTTGTCCTGTCTGACTCGGGGTGGGCTGTACTGCAACATCGCTCTCTTTTGCCTCAGGCAACCCCATATTTCCCACGCCCACTGGGGGTGGGGAAACTCTGCCGAAATCTGTCCGGCAGATCCCCCATGTCGTCACCATGCCCGGTGACGATGAGTCAGTCATTGCTGCTCTTCAGTGCCAGCTGGCCCTTGCTCGCGAGGCCCACCAGGAGGCTGAGGACCGGCTTAAGCTTACTGAGGACAACCGCGCTGCTTTCGCTGATGAAGTGGCTGCTATTGTCCTTTGCCGCCTCCCTGCTGCGTCGGCTGTTCCCCTGCCGGTGCCACTCTTCCGGCTACCACCACCTCTGCCTCTAGTACCTCTGCTGCTCCTCCCACTAACACTGCCGCTACTGCCACCAAACCACCTGCGCTCCGCCAGCATGACTTCTTTTCTCAGCCGCTTGCGCTTACCTCTGCCCTTGCTTTCTCCTCCTGGGAAGTGCGCTTAAGTGCCTGGGCTCAAGGAGAGTAGCTTGAGGAGTACTACTCCCCTGCTGTTGATCCCTTCACACCGGTTGCTGCTGAGTCCGCTCGTGCAGTCCGAGCTCTCATCGCTGCTGCCCCCGAGTCACTGATTGATGACGTCGGCACCTTCAATGCTGACCCTGCTGCCCAGCGACTTGCTAACCCCATTGGCGCATACGCCATGCTGCGTCACCGTACCACTATCACCGGACAAGTCGCACAGAGCGCGCTTACAGTCCAGTTCAACACGCTTCTTATGCGTGCTGATGAAACCGCCGATGCCTATTGGGCTCGTGGTCTCAAACTCCTTCGTGAGCTTGACAAAGTGGCACTTGGCCAACTCTCCGCCGTTTTGACCATGGTCAACGGTCTTATTCTTGAGTTGTCAGATATCTTTCGTGACGTCACACCTGATGAGCTGGAGCGCCTTGCTTCGCTCCCAGTTCTGCCCAAGTCACCTTAGGAGCGTCTTGCGGCTTGGTGGACTAGCCTCCAGAACAAGCGCCTCCACCGCTTTGCCGTCGCTGGTATTACTGCACTTACCACTGGTGCTGCCCCCTCCTCCTCCTCTCCGACTTCCTCTGCCTCCGTCGCTTCTTCCTCGTTCTCCCCTGCGTCTTCCCTCTCCTCCCAAGGTCGTGGAAAGGGAAAAGGGAAGGGCAAGGGCAAAAGCAAGGACAAGGGCGCTTCAGCTTCCTTGCGGGCGCCGGGTGCTGTTGTGTATTGGGACTGTGGCTCTGCTGAGCGTTCTGCTCGTGCTTGCCCACCTCCCCCGGATGACCTCCGCCTTGCCCGGGCCATGCGCGCTCACTGGGCCCACACCACCAACTCCTCCCCATCATCGTCCTCTAATGTCAGTGTTCCATCACGTTCCACCACCTCACTCCTGGCTGAGGCTCACGCCGCCTCCGGTGTGACCTCACCTCCGACTCCTGCCTCCTATCCCTGGGGCTGGCCACCTCCCTACGGCGCCGCAGTGTATGCTGGCCCATCGTCACCAGCCTACGCTGCTCCATCATGGTTCCCCCCCTCCATTGGCGCGTCTACTCTAGCTCCGCCGACGTCTGTGGATGGTGATTGCGGTGATCGTGAATGCCACCTTGAGCAGTCTCTCCTTCAGCTCCTTCGCCTTCGCGATCATGGAGGTGAGAGTGTTGCACCAGTGGCCAGAGGTCTTGCGTGTGAGACTGATAGTGTCCTTCGTGGAGATGCTACTGGTCACGTTTTGGGTACCTTGTGTGTGTCTGTCATGTGGATTGAGTGTTGGCAGACCGACTTTCTCCCTCGTGGTCTCTCCCTCTGTACATTGTCCTCGTCCTCCATTGGCATTGTTGCCACGTCCACTGTACACCTTTCCGCTCGTGTGTCTCGTGGTCTCTGGGTCCTTGACTCAGGGGCAACCCACCACATGACGTCCGTGCGTTCCTCGTTCGTCTCGTTGGGCCTCGTCGGGTCTGTCCGTTTTGCCCGTACTGGGTCTGGGCAGTTGCTGCCTGTTCAGAGTCTGGGCGTCGTGCGCTTTGTTGGACCCATCGGTGCTCTGTACCTGCCTGATGTTTTGTACGTGCCTTCACTGGAACTCAGCCTGCTGTCTTTGCCATCTCTGGATGATCAAGGTATGGACTTCACTACTAGCCGTGGCGTCGGTAATGTTTGTCTCTGTTCCACCCAACGTGCTGTGCTCCATGGTGTGAAGTGTGGCCAACTCTATCGTGTTCCCTTGCACGCCCCCTCCGCTCCTGCTGTCAGTTTTGCTCTTTCTCACGTTGCCCCTTCTCTCGCTCCTGACCTTGTACATCTCTTGCATCATCGCCTTGGTCATGTCCACACTGATGCCCTTCACAGAATGCTGCGTCTCTAGCCCGCTCTTGGTCTCTCGCCCTCTACCTTCCCTGCCCCTTGCCCTGCCGATTGTCTTGATTGTGCGCAAGGGAAGATGCATCGCTCTCCGTTCTCTCCTTCTGACTCACCCTCCACACATTCCCTGGATGGTGTGCATGAAAATGTCATGGGGCCTTTGCCTCATGACCTCTTAGGTGACGTTGGTCGCTATGTCTTGTGCATTACCGATGAATTTTCTCGCTTCCGCTGGGTGTTTGCTTTTCGTTAGAAGAGCGACGTCTGTTCTTTCGTTGAGTCATGGCTCGTTCAGGCCGAACGTGTTTGTCAGCGGTCGTTGCACGTCTTCCGCAGCGACCGTGGCGGTGAATTCCTTGGTCCCACCGCTCGTCTACTCGAGTCTCGTGGGGTGTGCCTGGAGACGTCGGCTCCTTACACACTCCAGCAAAACGGTGTCTCTGAGCGTTGGAACCGGACACTTGCCGACGGCGTCCGAACGCTTCTGTCTGAGTCCGGTCTGCCGCCGCTCTTTGCCTTCGAAGCTATGTGCTACATGACATGGGTCTGGAACCGTGTTCCGCACGGCCCCCTTCCCCGCACCATCACACCCTTTGAGTGCTGACATGGCAGTCGGGCTGATCTGCGCCTAGCTCGGGTCTGGGGCTGCATCGCGTCTGTCAGGCTCCCGGAGGATCTCCGTGATGGGAAACTGTCCCCTCGCAGTCGTCTCTACCCCTTTCTCGGCGTGTCTGCCCAGTCCAAAGCCTGGCGGTTTTGGGACCCTATCCGGCAGAGTGTCGTCGAGTCTCGCGATGCTTTGTTCTTTGAGTCTGTCTTCCTTCGCGATCGCGATCGCCTGCCTCCTGCCTCCTCCCTCTTGCCTCTCTCTCGGCTGAGGGGGGACGTCGGTCTTGCCGGTCCTGTAATCCCTGTTGCTGCACCGCAGCTCTCACCCTCGGTGCAGTCCTCGTTGTCAGGACCTGTCCCTACCTTCTCTGTGTCTTCCTCCCCTGCCGTGTCGCCCAGCCCCTCTGACACACCATCGTCTCCCAGCACTAACGCTGTCCAGTCTGCATTATCTCCCGCTGTCCCGTCCAGCCGAGGCACACCTCCCGTTGCTTCTTCGCCCGCAATCCTTCCCGTCCGGGTGTCTGACCCACCTCTGCCTGTCCCTACTAGTTCTGCTCCTATTTCACCCTTCGTCCGGGGTGGACGCCTTCATGCCTTACCCAACCGTTGTACCACTTCCACAACATCGGCACACCCTCCTCCCTCTCAGTCTGCATCTCAGGCTGATCACTCGCGTGTTCATCCCACCGGCATGGAGGCACTGGGCCTAGCTACTGGGATCATCCATCCCAGTTCTGCCCTTGGCTATACGCTCCTCGCCTCTGAGTATGAGCGGGCCCTGGAAGCTGCTGTGTTGTGCAACACTGCCGAGTGTCACGCCACGTCAGTCATTACTGCCTTACCCTATGAGCCGACAACCGTACGTCAAGCCCGTGTAGCCTCCGACTCCCAGCAGTGGGAGGCTGCCATGCGTGACGAGCTCAACGCCCTTGGAGCTCACTTGGTCTATGAGCTTGTCGATCTACCACTTGGGCGCAAAGCCATCAATGCCCGTTGGTTATATCGGCGTAAGTACAAGCCCGACGGTGCACTCAACAAATACAAGGCACGTCTCACAGCAAAGGGTTTCCCCCAGGTCCCCGCCGTCGACTTCGACGAGACATTTACACCCGTCGGGCGGTATACCACTGCCAAAGCGCTGTTAAGTCTTGTGGCTCATCACTACTGGGAGCTTGAACAGATGGATGTGAAAAATGCGTTACTCCATGGACAGTTGGACGAGGAGATCTACATGGTCTAGTCTCCCGGATTCTCTGACGGCACAGACCGAGTCTGGTGCCTGCGAAAGACCCTTTATGGCCTGAAACATTCGCCACGGTGTTGGAACCAAGAGATTACTTCCACTCTTGAGAAAGGAGGTTACCGACGTAGTACGATGGAACCGTCGCTCTTTTTCAGTCCACCCTCCATCCCATTTGTTGCTGTCCTCGTCTATGTGGATGATCTGCTGATAGCATCCCCCAGTGAGACTGTTGTCCTGTCGGTGAAGACGCTTCTACAGTCCACGTACAAGATGAAAGACTTGGGCCCTGCTCGTGTCTCCTTGGGCATGGAGCTTGAGCGTGATCGTTCTCGTCGCACGCTCCATGTTCACTAGGCTGCATACGTCCGCAGCCTTGGGGAGCGTTTTGCCTCACTGCTTGAGTCCACACGCACCGCGTCCACGCCCATGACCCCAGCAAGTCAAAGGCTGCTGAAGACACTCGATGTGTCTAAGCTGGGGGAGTACGTCGATGTAACCGACTATCTTCGCGTCATTGGGTCACTGATGTATCTGGCGACCACAACCAGGGCAGATGTCGCCTTCTCCGTGAACTTCCTGGCCCAGTTCTCCCAGGCTCCCCAAGCTCGACACATGGAGGCTGCACTGCACGTTGTCTGGTACGCCCTCTCCACTGCACGCACTGGGTTGTGTTATCGTGCACAACCATCTATTGTTGTGGATGGATACACGGACAACGATTGGGCACATGACACTGACGCACGCAGCCGTACAGGTTACATCTTCCTCGTTGGCGGGACCGCAATGTCGTGGAAGAGTGGTAAGCAGGGCTGTGTGGCACGCAACTCAAGTGAGGCCGAGTATGTTGCTCTGGGCGCAGGCACTTACGAGAGTGTGTGGTTGTGTCGCTTACTGCAGCAGCTTGGCGTCCCCATCCATTGTATCACCTTGCGCTGTGACAATCAAAGCACTAAGGCGATTGCTGAACATGATGGCATGCATCACACACGCACGAAGCACATCAATTTTGAGCATCATTTTGTGCGCGAGTGCATTGCTGCAGGTGATGTCCAGGTCGTCTGGGTTGATACACGACAGTCGCGCGCCGATTTCTTGACAAAGGCACATAGCAGCAACGTCTTCAAGGCTGCTCTGCATGCTGTTGGGTTGTTGTGTCCGCGTGGTGATCCTGGCTGAATGGCTGTGACTAGTGCTTGCATCGTTGTCTGTCACTCCTTGTAACACTCGCTTGTGAATGTTTATATGTGTCACTGTGCGTCGCCTGTGGGTCATGGGGGAGAGACCCTTGTCCCTGTGCGTACGTGGTCACGTGTGTGTTGGCTGCGAGTCATGGGGGAGTGTTGATTTATGACATGTTGTGACCTCTGGCCTCGCCACACACACTCCACTAACACTGATGCAGGTGACTAAGCCACAGTCCTTTGTCCCGGCAGCGTTTCCACCAAGACAGAGGACCATTGGACAGGATGTGTGGACATGATGTGCCATTGTGTGGGCATGTTCCGACAGAGTTGCTCAATTGAGGTCGTTTTCTCATTGTGGACAGCCGGGTGTATCCTGTGGTTTTGGCTGGCCAAAATACTCGGCAAAAACTGAGTGGGGTGGTTTGACCCCGAGCAGGGTTGGGGGAGAACCGCAAGCGATAGCGAGCTCGCTGCCCGCTCGCTCGACGGCTCTCCCGTCACCTAACAATTCTGTGGCACAGGACTGATTTTTTCCTCCTCACCTCTCGTTGCACTTGGACAGATCTCTGTGGTTCTTGACCTCCATACATGGTGCACCCGTCTTGGTACTTGCTCCACAGTGTTCTTGTCTCTTCTTCTACTTCCTACAAAACTGACACTATAGCATGAGTCACCCGCCGTGCGTCGCAGCAGCCATTTATCATGTGTGCTTTTCAATTGTCATCTCTCTCTCTCTCTCTCTACGATAACATTCAATTTGAGCTTCCTGACACTCTATGTGTCTCTAGTTAGACTCTTGCAGTTTCGTGCATGACTTGTGACTGTCATCATACAGAGACTCATCATTGACACTTAGTTAAGTGGCAAGCGGTTAGGAAGGTTCCAGAAAGATTCTCATTGTATCAGAGCGGTGAGGCATCCCTTGCTGATCTGTGCGGCATAGATGTAGCAGTGGTAGTAGCAAGGAGAGTCACAGCTAAAGCCACGATCCTAGGAGGACCCACCAAGCCACGGTGACCCGCCGCAGCAGATTGCAGCATCGGAAACACCCTTGCAAGTGCACCACCACACCACCACCACGGGACAGCCAAGGGTTTTCCAACCCTCTCGAGCAATAGTTCAGGTATGTGATGTTGAGAAGGAGTCTGTGAAGGGTCCCAGAAGCTTCCCTCAGGTCGCAAATACCACCCCCCTGACGTGAGAGAGTGCCATTGCTCCATTTCACCACCGTTTTTTGCATGTAAGTACCCGTTAGAAAGCTCTTATAAAAGCCCTATCCATCTTCCACTCCCGCCTCATTTCATGCCCTGTAGGCTCCAGGAAATGAAACAACGCTCTCACATCTAGATTTTTTCCGGATTTTGGGCTGAAAAGAAAATGGTGACGGTTTTGATCTTTTTGAAGGTTGTTTTGCATGAAACCACTGCCATTGCATTCAACATCCTTTGGCACATAATCACTCCAAATCTTTCTTCATTTGGACAACCTTCATGCTAACTTCATCATTGTCAGGGATGACGTTAGCACCGACACTTGGCCAAACTTTTATCTGAAACATCATTTATGAACAGCGTGCCAAATCTTCGAGAAACGCCAACGGTTTGTGATTCTGAAAACATTGACGCTTGGACCCATATTGAGCAGCAACGACGCCGCCTCCCCGTGACAAGGGCAAGGCGCTTGGAGACCTCTCCTTTTCCTCCCCGTCGCAACGCATCAAAGAGACTGTGCTTCGATCGCCATTCTCCCCTTGTGGCTTTGTGCCACCGGGAGCGCGTGCCCTGCGGACTCACCTTCGCCTAGCTCTAGAAATGAGGACACTGGTGTGGCAGGGAATGCAGCCGTTGCCATGGTTCACACCGACATTGCGTGCGTGGCATGCGCCGAGTCCACACTTGCAATTACAGACATGGCACACGCCTCCGGCGTCTAACGGCTTCGCCTGTTAGTATGTGACGATTGGCAATATGGTCGGCGCAAGTGTCGCGAGCGCCCTGGTGGGTGGCAACCACACTGGATACGGTCCTGCCCTTCTTCTTCACCATCCAACTAAGAGATGTTGTTAGCTCGTACCGTGGCATCCCGTACTGGAGCTATGATGGTGTTGTACACCGAGCTCCAAGGTCTAAAGCAAATGGTGCATCAGCTCACAAACTATGTGGTCTCTGACCAGGTCACGGTCACCAAACCGCTGTGGACAACTGCATCCTGCACTTCGCTATCCTCACCCTCGACAGTGTTGTCACGTGACGGTGCCACGCCTCTTGACCTCAGCTCCACATATAAGGCCCTTCGCTTTGTCTTGGAGTCAGTTGGAGTTATCTTGATCTCTGATCCCTCTACTTCTGTGGTATTCCCTTCAGCGTTTGCTCGCCACGCTCGCACTCGTGCATGCACTCACCGAGCGAGACAGCAAATGGCACAACGCGTTGGACGTGCCCATTCAGTAGCAGCAGTGCCAACTGTAGTAGCACCAGTAGTGAAAGACGTTACGGTGGAGCTGACTCCCTCGTCCCTAATCGTAGGGTTGGTGCAGCACCCCTTCTCAGCTTTTACTAGTATGTTGGTCGAGGGGGGGATGGAGTGTCTGTCCGCCAATGGCCACCAGAGAGTGCAGGAGGGATGTGACAAACGGTGCTGCATGATAGGGCATTCTCAGTTAGGACGAGTCATCCGAGGAGTGGTCCAACGCGAAGTCAGAGGCGGACGAGTGGTCCGACACGGAGTTGGAGGCAGAAGTAGCGATGGAGATGGAGATAGAGACTATAGCTGAATTTTTAGTGGGAGCGACTGATGTGGCAAGTGTGGTAGTAGCAACTGACCAGGTAGTTGCAGTAGTGGTGGTGACAGCTGACGCCCTCGGAGCAGACGTCCGGGCAGTGGATGTGTCGACAGCCACCGGCGTCGTGACATCAAGAGTAGTACCAGTCTCTGCTAAAGACGGGATGACGACTGTGGATGCCCTTGTTGGTGCAGACACCACGATGGTTGTCACCCTTGTAGTAGCCGGTACGGCCCCTTGTAGGGGTAGACGCTTCTTTAGCTGCAGCATTAGTCATTGTAGGTAAACATGCGGGAGGGGCACGCGGAGAGGCAGGAGACGTCGTGGAGGACGCAGAGCGAGCAACGTACCTCCGGCTCATGGTTACTTTGACCAGTATCGTTGACACCATGGAAATTCCAGCCAATGAAACAACTGTAATTCTCGTGCCCGAGTGCCTGCGCTACGCGATGGACGCTCAGAAGGCAGCCGTGGTTGGAGCGGAGGCTCACGTGCGGAGTCTCATGGCCGAGCTCCGGGAGGTCAGCAGCCGCTGTTACACCACGGATGTTCCAGCGAGACGGGCTACCGAGGAGTGTGTGGAGGATGTGCACATGATTCTCGAGGCAGCTGAGTGGTCTCTGAAGGAGGCATGTCTGGGACAGGCGGACCTCCAGCAGTAGGTGGATGATGGGCTGGGCACTAGGAGCCAAGAGGACCACGGCACTAAGCACAAATTCGAAGACCATGACAACGCCACGGATGCAGATGTACCTACACATGCTAACATCCGACCAATAGCAAACGGCCGAGCAACAGATGTGTCACCAACAATAGTTGCCTTCGCAGCAGTCGTTCCTACAGCCCCACACGATTTACGTGGTGAATTATTGTTTGGTGTCCACACCCTCCTAGCAGCTCGTGGCCAAGCGGCACTGACGCAGACGATGTCAACGTGTGCGACGAGCAGGCGAAGTTGTTCTCCTTCCTACGGGATGAGACGGCGAGGTTGCAGGAGGCCGTGGCTTGTGCCGACGCGCACGTGATCAAGGTCCACCGTCAAGTTCGTTCTGCGACTCACAGTTTGCATGGCGCAAATGCAGCCGGCCGCTTAGCAGCCGCAACAGAGCTCGACAAGCTGTACACGCGTCTCGACGTTGCGGAGTCCGCGTGTCAATGTGCGGCTCAAGAGCTGGCAGGCATACAACAAGTGATGCACTTGGAGGAGGCCCTCATCGCTGCACTAGTTGGAGCAGCGGGTGACGACAGCAGTGACGACTACAACATCAATGATAGTGTCAACGACGTTGTGGGGTGAGGCTACGAGTGCGTATGCCCCATCAGCATCGTTCTCACCCTTCCTGTTGTTATACATGTGTATGTGGCCATGGGGGAGCAGTGCTCCCTCCTCAGGGGAAATGTTGTGCACAGTTACCAGCTTTGCTTGTGCTCTCGGGCTCGGCCACACAAGGGGAGTGTTGGCGTGTGTACTTTTGCTTGACGCCTCCTTATGCACAGCTCATAGGGACACTACTGCTCTATGGTGATGGTCGAGACTTGCATACCTAGTGGGTTTTGCCGGTATGATGAGAAGACCTAGCACCTTGAGACTATCATGTACTTGTTATGCAGGTGTGTGTGTGTGTGTGTGTGTGTGTGTGTTTGTGTGTGTGTGTGTGTGTGTGTGTGTGTGTG
>SZWC01017319.1:32992-40492 GCA_023375785.1 Penium margaritaceum
CCCCATGTTTGTGACACGCACTACGGAGCCGGCCTCGACGCGAGAGGGCTCGACGAGTTGTCTCGCGTCGAGCCTCGCTTGAACCTGCCCAGTTACACCACCCCCCTTTGTTGTCTGCTGTTGTTTGACACTTAGGCTACGGCCAGGAGGCCTGCGCCTCCTAGGCAGCCGCTCCCGCTCGCCATGGCTCCCAGGAGAGCCATGAGCACCATGTCGTCGTCCGGACGGAGCTCCTCCATGCTCCCATCCTCAACTTCCGCGGCGACGTCTTTGCGCTTTTTGAACCCGGAGTTCAACCCCCCTCCGTCCGGCCGGCTCCATGGCCACATGCTCACCCTCGCCTTGTCCTGCCACTGCCGCCCAGTCCCGACGCCGTCAAAGAAGCCTGGCTTTTTTTGCGAGTCCTGCGGCATCATCCTCAGCGGCACGTGTGACAGGATAAGGGGCCATTTCGGCGAGAACAATGGCAACGTCGGGACATGCGAGCACGTGCCACCTCTTGCCGCTGACGCCCTTGGCATGCCACGGTTTCCACGTCCTCCAAATGATTGGAAGCCAGTGGACGTGCGTCTGTACAACGGACTGGGCGATTCCTGGGGCACAACGTCAAAGCCGGTGTCATGGCACCAGCTATTTGAGTCACGTCAGCGTGCGGAGGCGCTGGAGAGAGCCGGGGAACCAGCCGACAGCGATGACGACTTGTACGGCCTCGGAGGGCCCTCTGGTGTCGACGGTGGTGGCAGCGGGGATCCGTCGCAGCAGCAGGAAGATGAGCTTCGGCATGCCAGAGACCTGCGTGATCAGCGACAGCAGCAGCAGCAGCAGCAGTTGCAACCGCAGATGCAGTAGCACCAACGTGTCCGGCTGGTGGACGTGAATAGGATGGCTGGCATGATCCAAACCAGCGTTCGGCCTCACTGCGACAACGCGGCAAACGCACAGCTACAAGTCGCCATCGTCGAGCTCATGGCGTGTTCCGCGTTGCCCATTTCCTTCACACGCAAAGCGTTGTGGAACAAGGTCATCAACAAGGCTCGCGCAAGCAACGCCTCCTTCCGCCTCCCTAGCCGCTCGACAGTGATGGACAACATTCTGCCCAAGATTGATGAGCGCCTTGAAGCAGAGGACGCGTCGCTGAAGCAGGGGTGGGCCATTTACGGTGCAACCGTGGCAGTAGACGATTGGTGCGACCAGTAGCAGCGGCCAATCTACAATGCAATGGTCGTGAACGCGAAGGGAGCTTGCCACATCTTCTCCCGTGATGCAAGTGGCAGCGTCCGGAACTCCTCCCACGTTGCCATGATGATAGAGGACGCCATCAACAAGGTTGGGGAGCGGCATGTGGTGAGCGTCGTGTGCGACAATGCAGCCGTCAACAAGAGGACATTTCAGGACCTCAAAGCAAAGTACCCGCGTGTGATGTGGCAGGGTTGTTGTGCGCACAACGTAGACCTTTGCATGAAGGACGTGTGCAAAATTGAATGGGGTGCTTCCGTCGTGTCAAGGGCTGAGAAAGTTATTGCCTTTTTCCTGAACAATGACATGCCTCACACATGGTTGAAGCAGCAGAGTGGAGTTCGTGTCCTTTTGCCACGTTGTGAGACTCATTTCGCGTCAGGACACACAATGCTGCAACGCCTCATCGACATGAGGCCATTCCTCCTCAAGTTGGTCAATCATGCTGCATGGAAGGAAATGGGGAAGCAGAGGGACGGCCTGTTCCGTGAGAGGAAGAAATTTGTGCTTAGCATTGTCCGTCGGCGTGTGATTTGGCTTCAAGTGCGTCAGCTTCGTGACCTGCTGACCCCCTTTGTGACTGTTCTGCGCATTGCTGACAAGCCGGGTGGGCAGGCGGGGGAAATCTATGAGGCATTGCTGGACTGCACGGCTGAGCTGAAGGCACTGGGGAAGCCACGGGGGAAGAAGCCTGCTAAGGTTGCTGCGGGTCATGTCAAGCATGCCATGGAGCGGCTGAAAAGCCGCTGGACCAGTGACATGATTTGTCCTCTGTATGCCGCGGCACGACGTGTGCATCCCACGCATTATGGGAATGATCTGGGGGATGATGTCAGCATGGTGCAGGCGTGGGCTGCCGTCATTGACTGCCTGGTGCCCGAGGCCAAGCAAGCAGCTCTGCAGGCTGAACTGGAGGCTTTCCAACTCGGGCGTGTCACCGTGGACGTTAGTCCACTGACAACAAAATGCCTCAGTGACAAGGCACGTGTGGCTGGCACACTGCCAACATACGAGTGGGCTTCGCTCCACCTTGCTCATCTTCCCACCTTGCGCGAGCTGGCCATGAAGCTTCTGTCACAGCCGTGCGCCTCCTCCGACTGTGAGCGCGCCTTTTCTACACACGAGCTGATTCACACAGCTCGGCGCAACAGGCTCAGCGTCCGGACTCTGGAGATGCTGGTCCAGTGCAATGTGCACCTCCGCCGCCTGTACAAGGCCCGTGTCTGCCGCTGCAAGACTGACTGGATGGCCAAGGACGATTCAGACTCGGAGGAGAACGGTGAGGTGGTGGAAGATGTTCTGGAGGAGGAGGAGGCTGCAGAGGGAGAGGAGGAAAGCGATGAGATGGAGGAGGAGGAGGAGGTGTTTGTGGATGGTGAGGATGAGGAGGAGGGGGAGAAGGAAGGGGAGCAGCAGCAGCAGCAGCAGCAGCAGGAAAAGGGCAAGCGTGCAGCAGCAGATGAGCCTGCGTCCTTTGCCAGGGCCATTCGCACAAGGGCTGACATTGAGGATGTGGCATCTGGCGGTAATCCCCATGAGCGTGACAAGGAGGTGGCAGATTCAGGAGTGGGAGAAGGAGTGGAGGAGGAAGATGGTGCTGGAGAGGGTGCAGAAGAGGAAGGTGGGGAGGGTGAGGAGGAAGGTGGTGCAGGGGAGGGCACTTCAGAGGATGGTGCTGGCACTGATGAAGGTGCTGGCACTTCAGCTGCTGATGTTGCTGATGCAGATGCAGGTAGAGATGGTGCAGGCACTTCTTCTGGTGCCGGAACTTCAGATGTAACCGCCAATGCCAGCAAGTCTAGGCCTGCATTGTGCAGTATGGCAGGTGGTGGCTCCGCCATTGGCATTGTTGCAGGGGATGCTGCAGGTGCTGGATCTGCAGCTCGTGCAAAATCAGTTGTTGCTCAGTCCAGCAAGGCAAAGAAGAAGGCAGCTGCTGCCACTACCAAAGCTGTTGGTGTGGCTGAGAGTAGTAAGAAAGCAGGGAAGAGGCTGAGGCATGGTGGGCGTTAGTGGGATAGCAAAGCAGTAGTGGAATGTGGGGCATTAGGCGCTGAGGGAACGGGTAAGGGTTGTGGCTGAAGCAGCCTTTTCTGTGATAATGTCATTGAACAGTTCCTGCTGCAATATGACATCTGAACTCCTCAAATGTTGTTGTCTATCCTTTTGTGGACCTGTTCAGCATGCACATGTGCATTGATCCTAGCTTTGCAATTCTTTCTTCATAGTGAGAATGTACTGAAATGAGCCCTTACTGAGTTCACTAATGTATGCACAAATTGTCATAGTATAGCATGGAAAAGTACAACTCTGAAAAAGCTCTTATGTCTCAGTAGACTGTTTAAAACCACAACTGTACTTGAAGTACGATTTTTCCTATCCCTGGCCCCCACCCCCCCCCCCCTCCCGCTGGGCCGAGGTGGACGATGTCCCTGCGGACCACATCGATGTGCCGCTGTGCACATCGATGTGCCGCGGTTCGAGGTGGGCAGGGCAACATGGAGGTGGGGTGACCTTGTGCTTGATCCTACGACGCTTGAGGAAGGTACGGAAGTCGTTGGAGAAGTACTCTCCTCCACCGTCGGTGCAAAGCACCTTCAACCACCTGCCACTCTCATTCTGTACAGCAGCAATCCACACCTTGAAAGCATCAAAACACTCATCCTTGCCAGCCTGGAAGGACACCCACGTCTTCTTTGACTTGTCATCAATGGACGTGACAAAGTACAACTTACTGGACAAGGACTGTGATGACATTGGACCGTACAAATCAACGTGAACGAGTGAGAGAAGCTCAGCCGCCCCCTTCCCTTCCCCCGTGAAAGCAGCACGGGCTTGCTTCCCTTCAATGCAGTTCTCACAAGCCGATGCACCAGGCTACTTCACGCCCTTGAGCTCCGGGCCACTGACCATCTACTGCATGGAGATGATGGCGCCAAAGCCGAGGTGACCAAGCCGGCGGTGCCACAGGCCGCTGTCGTCTTTTCCCTCTCTCACCGCCAACGCTGAGTCAGCTTCCTTCCCCGATGCAACATAGAGGCTGTAAAGGCCATCCTCCTTGTCCGCTTTTGCAAGCACGCGGCCTGCAAGTGCAGAGATGGCGCAGCCACCATTCTCAAAGCGAACCTACATGTCCTCGGAGATGAGAGATGAGACAGAGAGGAGGTTAGCTGCCAGCCAAGGAACATGGAACACCCCCTTCACACGACGTTCCATGTTCTTGCCCTCAACAGAAGGAAAAAACACTATCTCACCCTCCCAAACTGCCATTTGTACATGATTTTCCCCCATGTACACACGACGAGGCTCGATGGCGGTGTAGATGACGAACCACTCCCGACAACACGTCATGTGCCGTGTGGCTCCCGAGTCGATGATCCAAAACAAGGCGGTGTTGTCGGAGACGTGCAGAACCCGGATGGTTGTCACGAATCCATTCCCCCAATCTGCTGTGTTCGCAGAAGCGTCGAATTCTTTTCCACTCCCCCTCCAGCCGCAAGGTCCGCCTTCTTCTTCCGGCATTTGCGCGCCCAATGGCCTAGCTGCTTGCAGTACTTGCAGTTCCCCTTCTTCTTCTTTCCTCCATCGTTGCCCCTTGTTGGTGCAGCACCACCCCCATGACCAGAGTTGGTGATGAGAGCGACGTCCAGTCCGCTTCCACCCTCCTCTCCCTTGCGCCGCTCCTTCTTAAACAGCAGGCCCTCCTCCACATCGTTGAGGGAGAGCTTGTTGCTGCGCTGGTCCAGGGCAACAATAAGTTGAGTGTAGCTACTAGGAAGGCCAGATAGGATGGTTAGCATGAGCACAAGCTCCTTGACAGGGTCCTAACTCACAGCAAGCTGGTCAGAGAGAGACATCACCATGTTGATGTAGTCAATCATGGATCCAGACTCATCCATCTTCACAGTGTGAAAGCAACGATTCAGCTGCATATTCATGAGGATTGAGTTGGAAGCATAGGTAAAATCAAGCTTTTTCCAAACCTCCTTTGGCATGAGGATGCCACTGCAGAGGAGTTGTTGCCGTTCGGCGAGGTGGAGGTAGATGGTGGCGAGGGCGCAGTCACGCTTCTCGTGGTAGCTACGGGCCTCGACAGGTGAGAGGGAGCTTTCTGCTGGTTCCTTCTCCTTCTCATCCACCTGGCTCCAGAGACCCTTCTCCATCAGCACCATCTTCATGTTGTTGCTCCAGTTGTAGAAGTTCTTACCTTCGAACTTGGCAATGTTGACACCGACCACCACAGAAGCAGATGTCGCCATGGTACTGCAACGTTTAGCCCCCAAACGACTCTGTCACAAAACAGGGTACAAATAATGCCTCAAGGATGAGACAAAGCCTTGTTTTAGCTCTGATCAACTGATTGAAGCTGGGAAAGCCTTCAGGGAGGTGATCAGGCTCACCAAGAGCCGCCTAGGAAGGACCAACTGTTTGTGAGAGGGAGTTGCAGGTTGCACAGACAGAAATTACGGAAGCGAATGTAGAACTGCAGAGAATTCAAATGTCTGGTTGAATCTTAATTGAGAACGTACATCAGCACAGCTTTCTAACAAGCTCTTGTATGTCTCATTTGGCCAAGGGAGCATTGAGATCCACTCTATCAAAGTTGACCCTCTAGCACACTCTTAGCCTAACGGGATAAGCGGTAGTCACCTTGTCACACATGAGAATTATGTCTCGTACGACCTGCACGGCCAATAATCGTGGACTGGTCCTTCCTTGAATTCTCCTGGAGGCCCTCCAGCCGTCTTTTCTCCTTGAAGGCCGCTCTCAGCCGTCCTGGCCAATAATCCTGCCGCCTTGTGAGCTCAAAGTGCTCAGGTCGTCACTTGAACCTGACCCATGATCTCCAAACGTTGGAAATCCATATCTCACTCAAACGGACTCCGAATTGAGTTCCGTAAAGTGCGATGAAACCTGTGAAACATCCTCTGTGTAACTATCATGCCAGATGATTTTTATCGAGTAACCTATGTTTTTCACTTTCTGGCACTCATATATTCATCAGACGCCTCCAAACTTCTTCTCTGAAGAAGTTTGAAGGCGTCCAATAGTAAGATGAATAGCCAATTCTTGCATAACTTCCATTAAAATCTCAAGGGGTTCTATTTGAAGAAAACTTAACAGAAAACGGGGGCAAAAAACAGTGCTACTGAAATTCTAAAAACAGATCATTCATGGGGTTTTGGTTAATCACCCCACTTTTATACACTTCATAACCTATATATAGTAGTCCTCTAACATCGTCACTTCCTAGAAGTTTGCTTGCATGTATTCAATTTTCACAGCACTTCTTTCTTAGTGTGCAAATTTAGTACCATGTTCTAGAATCATCATTATCCATTTTGTTTAAGATAAAATATTATCTGGTATTGATTGCAAACAAAACTTGTTTGCACTTTTTCTGGCATATGTATGGATTGCGAAGTCGTCTGGGTTACATATGTTAGACCCAGGTTTTGTCCAACATGTACCAAGATATAGATGACTAATACTGTAAGACTGTCGGACGACTATCGTCATTTCCCATTGTTTGAGAGAGCCGTACCTGTTATTTGGTCAAAGTCGACTCTGCCCCCCCTCCCCTAGAGATCTGAATGTATCTTGGGACTGTATCGGGGAGTGTATTGTGGACAATGGAAAATATGTGCACTTGTGTATTTCGCGATCCCCTTCCCCCCAATGCCCCGAGTGTATTGGGCGGGTGTATCATGCAGTGTATCGCTAGTCCACGCACCATTGTATACAAGTGTATGAATACACTTGTGTATCAATTTGGTCCCCCTCCAGATACACTACCCGATACACCCCCGCAATACACTTCAACTTTGGGGGGGGAGGGTCAACGAGCCCCTCCTCCCCCCCCCCCCCCCCGCCCAAACACCCCGAGTGCATTGGGCGGGTGCGACCTCATCCGATTTGTCCATCATTTTACATCGACAGTTCAGGGAGAATCTAAAAATTTCCGACACAAACGAAAACAACTCCCATACTGCTCGCAAACTGCTTTATAGATTTGTTGCAAATGAAGTAACAACTCCCCAATCGGAGGCCCCCCCCAACTCTCGCAACTGTATTGCCCCCCCCCCCCCCCGCCCAAACACCCCGAGTGCATTGGGCGGGTGCGACCTCATCCGATTTGTCCATCATTTTACATCGACAGTTCAGGGAGAATCTAAAAATTTCCGACACAAACGAAAACAACTCCCATACTGCTCGCAAACTGCTTTATAGATTTGTTGCAAATGAAGTAACAACTCCCCAATC
>SZWC01017320.1:0-36583 GCA_023375785.1 Penium margaritaceum
AACCCCCCCCCCCCCCCCGCAATCTTTTTCACCGTTAGCTACCCTCATCTAGGACTTCGCTGTTTAGTGTCGCGTCTAAGATTCCAATGTCGCGTTGGAAAAAGCGAAGGGTCGCTATTGACCGCGCTCTCGATTGGCGGTCCTTCTCGATCCACATCAACTTGGATCAAGGAGGGCCCTCCACGTTGTATGCATTCGACTCTTGCTGGGGCCATTTGAGTGGGTATAATGTGTTGCGAGAAAGACTACAAAGAAACTGGCGCCACCTTACAATACTTGCGCATCCGCCAAGTGGGATGCGTCCTTACATATTAGGATCTGTTCTGTATTCATGCTTGAAGTTAAATGAATCTGGTAGGCACCTTGGTCACTGATGGGGTGAGTCTCGCATTTTGGTCGAGCACCCAGATGTGGACAGGGTGGTACGAATAGCACCAGAGAGAACATTTTCCAAAGTGGATGTCGAACGGAAAACAATAGGGATACTTCGTAACCCAAACATGTTTGAAACCGGCCTCAATGTTTTACTACGTAGTTATTCTCCCTCCCAACAATCCTCAAAATTCATCACTTCTACCTTGCTATGCCGAGCGGAAAGTGTGGTTTGTATTCTGCTGAAAAAAAGTGCATGTTACGTTCCACACGTGCTTGAGTTCCTAATCTTCCTGAGTGGGTGTTTCTATTATTACAAAACAGCCCACCAAATCGGGAACCCCGATATTCACTGCGATGGTCAGAGCAAACTGACCAACAACCCTCGCCTCCAGTGAATCTTCCCAAACCCTCTAATAGCTTTCGCCACTCTCGTACGTCTACAACAAAAGTATCACGACCTTTCGATCGACTTCTTGATGCTCCAAGACAAAAGTACATTTACAAAAGATGCATCTCATACCTTCACTGTCGATTGTCGAAACCCCCCAATTTCTCGACTAACCTTCTTGAATCGACCACTCACAATGCGAATCCACCCGCGTCGCTCCGGGATCAACCCAACGAACCTGAATGTGTCTCGTTCGTAACTCGGCACCTATACATATATTTTCGATCATCTTGACACTTGTCATCGAAGTACACCTACTGATATTGTACATACAGCTTACTGCGGCCTCTCGGCTCACGTTTATTGCCTTGTAAACTCCTGATGAGGCAGAAGGCACGGAAGACTGGGGGAGCAGACGCGAGCTCGGCGGCTGCAGAGCAGTTGTGATCAGCCGCCGGGTGCACTTGCGCCGCCACTGGGCCTTCTCATACATTGTCTCCGTTAAATCTGGTCTTGTGGATATTCGTGTTTGATTTGCACTGCCTCAATGACCTGTTTTGGTCCTACCTGTGAACATGTGGTACATTAGACAGACATACTTAAGGTCCAAAGTCAGAATATGAGTATGTGGGACACGTGGACACTCGTGCCTTGATTTTTTGGGTGAGCGCCAGCGAGCTCCCTCTCGCCGGCCAACGGGTGGACTCGCTTAAGGAGCTCCACCCCATAGGCTCTCACTCACTCTCTCGCGTTGTTGACACTAGCGTGTCACACACCTCCGTTTGACCAACTTGTTCCAGTCTATCCACACTACGTAGGACTGCGCAAGTGAGCAAGGGAAGAGGTGCTTGGTGTCTCTGTGGGCTTCCCAAACCCTCTAACAGCTTCGACCACTTGCAAATCTACAAGAGAAGTATCATGACCTTTTGATCGCCTTCTCGATGCACCAAGACGAGTATGGATTTATAAAGATGTATCTAATATCTCCACCGTCGATTCTGGACACCCCCAGATTTCTCGGCGAACCTTCTCGAATCGACCACTCACAACGCGAATCCGCACGCGTCGCTTGGAATCAACCCAGCGACCTTGACTATGTCTCATTCGTAACTCAACACATGTACATATGTATTCGATCATTTTGACACCTGTCATCGAAGTACACTTGCCGCTAATTACAAATTGCTCGGGTGTCCCAAATTCAAAACCGTGTTCTGTCTCGCAACTTCTATCTCTTCACCATCTACGCTCCGTTCAACATACCAGCGTAGATGGTGAAGGGGTATGTGCTACCATGCAAAACATGGTTTGGGAACATGGGACACTTGCGCAATTTCCAATCAGCGGTAAGTGTACTTCCATGACAAGTGTCGAATGTATCTAACATGTAGATGCAAAAGTCCAGTTACGGATGAAACGTAACCGGGGTTGTTGGGTCATTTTCGAGCGACACGTGCGGAGTCACATCGTGAGTGGTCGGGTTGAGAAGCTTCGTCAAAGAACCGAGGGGCTTCGAAGATCGACGACAAAGATCCGATATACATCGTTGTACATCTCGATAAATCTCAATGTAGCAAGAAGTCGACCAAAAGGTCGTAAAACTTCTATCGACGTTTCTCATAGTGGTCGGAGTGGTTAGAGCATGCGAAAAGGAATGGCTGGAGGAAGAGGGTAAGTGGCCAGATTGTCCTCAACCGTCATAGCAAAGTATGGGGTCCCCACACGCGTTGGGTTGTTTGTGTAGTGTCAGAAATGTCCACTCGGATAGTTTAGGGACTTGTGTGTGTCTAGTGCTTAACACTACCCCCTCCCCCTTTTTAGCCCTGACATCCCGGCGGGCATACAAATATAGCCCGGTGACGGCATTAACCCCCGTTTATTAGATGATGGACGTCGCGGAGGTTGTTGTCGGATTCCCAACTGTTGTGTGCAACATCGTAGCCATGCAAGTTATCCAGATACTCCGTCGTTTAGCCATGACGTCCATCGTCTGTGCCCTCGTCCACTTGTATAGGAGGAGGGGGAGGCACATCCCCGTCAGAGAGGTTCTTTCCGGGGCCTTGGTAGTGCTTGAGCCTGCTTATGTGGAATATCGGACTAACTTGCATACAGTCGGGAAGTTTGAGTCGGGCAACAATGGGGGTTGCATGCGCTCGATATCAAACGATCCGAACCATCGAGGTTTGAGCTTCAAACAATCAGCTATGCAGGGTTTGATGTCTACCAAACCGAGGAGAAGTTTGTTGCCATCGGTGAACACGTCGTCACTGCAATGTCGACCAGCTACTCTCTTCTCTGCCGCTTGTGTCTTTGTGGGTGTGCTGTGTTTCATCCGAGATGGTGGAGAAATCGTGGCGTTGCCACGATTTCTCCAGTGTTGACTGCGACAATGTTGCTAAAGCTGTGGAGTTTGGCTGGTGTGGCAGGATGTTTTTCATACACCCCTCTAAACGGGATTCACCCGTTGCGGTGGACATCACCCAGTTATATGCAATTTTGACGGTCAGCAGTTTTGTTGCCCAATCCGTCCCGTGCAGTCCACATAATGTTCAAAGAAGTTGATCGAGCGTCGGATTGGCACACTCGGTTCGGCCGTCGGTTTGTGAGTGGAACGTCTTGGAAAGCTTCACCCAACTGCCACAGGAAGTCATTAGTTTGTGCCAAAAGCACCTAGTGAGTCAACCGCCTTTGTCCCTTGTGATGGTTCTTGCCACGCCGTGTATCCGTACGATGTTGTTTAGAGATAGCTGTGCCCAGTTTTTGGCGGTGACCGTGGTCATCGTTGGGAAAGAATGGGACATTTTAGAAACCATGTCAACAACCAGAAGGATTGCTTCATATTCCTCGAGTGTGACTAGTGGTCCAGCGACAAAGTCCGTGGAGATGCTAGTCCACGGTTCAGTGGGAATGGGGAGTGGCTACAGAAGTTCGATTGGACGCGTGCGACGGGATTTTCGCCACTGATACATGTCCTAAGATTTGCAGAAGTTGGCCACGTTGGCTTGCACCTTGTCCCACCACAAGTGTTGTACTAACTTCTTTGGCATCTTTTCCTCTCCAAAATGTCCTCCTAGACAGTGTTGTGGCACACCTCGAGCAGCATGCGGCAAAGTTTGTCGCTCAGAGGGACGACCACTTGGTGAGTGAATCATCATCGCCAAAAGGGTGCGTCGTGCCAAAACTTGGACTTGCCATATCCGTCATGCTGGTGATAGTCACGCTTGAATAACTTCTCGAGATTCGGATCTCACTAAGGTTGGAGTGTCGTTGCCTCGTCCATTATGTCTCGTCGACGACTGAGTGCATCTATTGGGTTGATTTTTCTAAGCCGATGCTTAATATCCTAGTTGGACCTGGATTCAAGAAACTTCATCCATCGGGTTTGACGTCGATTGAGGCTCGATTGCGTCTTCGTATACTTCAGTGCACGATGGTCGGTGGGTAAGACGCATCTGCGGCATTGAAGATAGCACCGTCGTGTTTTGGATGTGTGTACAACTGCTAGCATCTCCTTCTTGTGTACAACATAGTTGAGTTCTGATCTATGCAGCTTTTGGGGCATATACGTGACCTTTTTCCCACTTCTTCCATGATCTTGTGGGAGATCCGTGCCAATGGCTCGGTCGGAGGCGTCCGTAACCATGATGCAGTCGATCGTTCAATCAGCCAATCATGGGGTTGGCACAGAAGTAAGTGCGTTCCGCAAAGCGCTGAAGGCTTCTTGTTCAATGTCTACCCACGGCCAGTCCTTTTCTTTTTGAGTGAGTTCCGAGAGAGGCACCAACACTCGGGCGTTATCCTGTACAAAACGCTAGTAGTAAGTGCAGAAGCCGAGGAAAACTTGACCGTCTCGAATGTTGGTCGGTGTCGATCAATGACCAACTCTTCTTTAATCCACGGCGATCCGTCCGCCACTAATGACGTGACCCAAACACTTTGAGAGTTTCCTAAAAAAAATGATCTCTTTGCAAATTTGAGTCCGTCCATAGATTGAACGGCAACCAGAGTCGCAATTCCAGAGTTTCCTATAAATTTCATCTCTTTCTAAGACCTCGAGAACTTTTTGAAGATGTCCATCGTCTCCCCCCAGGGTCGGACTATACACCAAAACGTCATTGAGGTATACCACAACAAAAATGTTGCGGTACGAGCAAAGAATGTTGTTCATTGCCGCCATGAACATTGCTATGGAATTCACACGGCATAACCATGAACTCAAAATGCTCATAGCTTGTATGGAATATCATCTTCTGGACGTTGGCCGTTGCCACACGGTTTTGGTGATAACCGCTTTGTAGGTTGCTTTTATTGAAAATTTAAGCTCCCCGAAGTTGGTCAACAACTTTGTCGGCCCGGGGAAGAAGGTAGTGGTTCTTGGTGGTAGCATCGTTCAACGCCCGGTAGTCCACGCACATCCGCATCTGGCCAGTTTTTTTTTTCAATAATTGTACTTGCGTGGCATATGGTCACGTGAATGGGCAGATGAACCCTTGGCCGGTAATCTTGTCCAGTTACTTTTCTAACTCGGTGATCTCATTGTCACTCATCGGATAGACCCCTCGGACAGTGGCTCGGCTGCCTTGTTTCAGCTTGAGGCAATGGTCGATGTCGCGCTAAGGTGGCAAAGTTTTGGGGAGGTCATCGGGGAAGATGTCCACAAACTATTGAATGAGAGGTGTGTATTCCTCGGGAACCAACACAAACTTTGTTCATGCCAAAAAGGCCAATGAGGTTGATGAGGCTAATGAGGCCGATGAATCAGCTGCTGCCACTTTTGCTTCCTCCATTGGCTCAAAATATACGAGCCACGTGCGAGCCCCTTGTTGTATACACTGCTTGGCTACGTTGGGCACTACCAAAGTGATCTTGATCTCGATGAGAAGTAATCTTTGGTCATTTTCTCAAGGAATTTGAATTTCATTGAACTTCATAAGTTCACCATACTTAATCAATTCATCACCACGGTAAAAGACTTCCAATGAATGAAGAACAAAGTAAAAGAAAGGTTTGATGCGACGTTCAAACCCGTCGAAGTCATCCTGGCATGACATGGAATACGTGCTTTTGCATGAGACCTGTCAGTCTTACGCGGCCTGCCACATTAGGCACGCCACGTCAGTCTAATGAGGTAGCAAACACCCATCGTTGGAGGTATTCGAGAGTGCTCCTCAATGAATTCATGGATCTGTGGGTTTTTTTCAACAAAATTCAAAGCATCACTAGGGTAAACATATTCACAAAATCCATGCTCAAATACAAAGATTCCCTAGATTACATATTTGAAAATTCTACAGATCAAGATCAGTATGGTATTGACTACACAGGTTGTTGCTTCTCAGTCGCTTTGGTTTTCTCTACTACTTCCACCTCTGCTGCTTCCATTTGCGACTTTTGCCCCATGCATGGAAGTTGTCCCTTGGAACCGTTTATCTTTACGTAGATGTCGCCACTTTTCCACTTGATTTGTGGATTGTGCTAACGTAGGACATTGCGTCCAAGAATGACTTTGAGATCACTCATTAGACATGACCTCCACACTGTTACGTCTTGAAAATATCCCACTTGCAATCATGTTGATTCTCAGAGCCTCCGTACGTGCAATACTCCATTGACGGTTTTCTCTCCAGACACCCCTGGTTTGGTTTACAAATCCAGCTTTCAAACCATGTTGTTACTTACAAAACTACAAGAGGCCCCTCCATCCAATAGTGTTGGTACCGTTCTGTGACTCTTGGAACCTCAGGGTTGCAATTTCAATGGTATAATCGGTTTCTCATCCTAGTACCCCTCATTGAACTTAGCAATCTCAACAACCCTTTTTGGCATCATGAGCCATTCATAAATGTGATTGTTCGACATCAATCGATCCTCTCAGACAAGATTTGCGCCTTTCACTCTTGTCCTTTGCCATTTCCCAACTCATTTTTCTAGAAATTCTCCCCTTTTCTACCTGTTGCTTGCTTTGGCAACTTTGAGCGATATGCCCGGATAATGTTGCACATGTAACAGGTGCGCATGTCTTCTTGGTCAACGGCGTTCACTTCCATCGGAGTCTAGGAGTCCCCCGACTGCATTCTTTCATTTCCACGATGATTGTGGCTGGTTGGTTGCCAGCCGTAGGATTCCTTTATCCAAGCATTGAAGTTGGCACTGTCGATCCTTTCAATGGCTGTGATCATTTGTGTTAATTCGTTCTAGATGCCAAAGATGGCCATCGCTTGCCGGTTGTATTATTTGAGGCCATTTTTGTAATGAAAGTAGAGTACACTAGAGGCGATGTTTACACCAGTGATAGAGATATCGAAGTATGTATCGAGCGTCAGACTTCCCATTCATCCGTCCAAAACAAAAAAGCATCGCGCATGATCATTCGCACTTGTCGGTCGGTGGTGTCAGTGCTTCTTGGCATTGTGGGTTGATCTGCTCCAAGGGTAGAACACATGCGGTTGACGATAAGAGACAAGCATCATTTGCTGTTGATGAGGCCCCACCGGTCTCCTGTTGTTTTTGGATGGCCTTTGGGTCGGACCACAAACTTAATTTTGTGCCATGCAGAAGCGTGGCCGCGGGGTCAATTCTCTTCCGATCGTTGTTGACCCCATCAACGGTGAAGTACACTCCCAAGCCTGTTAGCAACATCAAAATCTTGGTCCTCTAGAATCTGCAGCATCAAATGGTTCAGGTGGGGCCGGACAAGTTTTGGGTTTGTTTGTGATTTGGGTATTTCTCTCAACGGGCATTACCTCTCGTGCACTTACATTGCAAAGGGCCTCCATCACAACATTGAGTTGTTGGAGTAGATGGCTATTGATTCCCTTGAGCGTGGAGATACGTTTTGCCAGTTCCTTGTTGATCCGTGCCTATCGTCCAGTGCCATGTGTCATTCCTACTATAGACTTTGAGCCTGTTGGTAAGGATGGCTGGTTTACCGCCATTGGTTCCGTGCCAAATTGGCCGCGGGAGCCGCCGGGGCTGACCCAGCTGCCACATAGCCTGCCATGCCAGCATTCGCTGCCATTTTAGAGTTCGCATGCATGGTCACGTTTTGTTCCTCCATCACTGAAGTTGTCGTCAAAGACCTGCTGCTGGTCATCGGGTGCACTTGCTTGCTTCACGTCAGAGTCGCAAATCCTATGAGTTCTTGACATGCAAGATGCGCTGTCAACTTGTGCAAGGTAAGTCATCCAATGCCTCTCTAGCACTATTGCGCTTTGATACCAAGTGTTATGCCAAACAGATCGTAGATGGTGAACAGATATGTGGTACAAGGCATAACACGGTTTGAGAGTTTTGGGAAACTTCAAAAAGTTGTAATTAGCTGTAAGTGTGCTTCGATGAGAAGTGTCAAAGTGACGAACATGTAAGTACAAGTGTTGAGTTACGGATGAGATTTAGTCGGGGTCGTAGGGGCGTTTGTCAAGTGACACGTATGGGGTCGCATTGCAAGTGGTCCAGTCAAGAAGCTCCGTTGAGGAATCGAAGGGATTTGAGAATTGAGTGCAAAGATGCAAGATGCATATTTGTAATCATCAATAAATCTAGATACCTAGAGAAGTCATCCAAAAAGACGTGACACTTACGTTGATGTTTCTCAAAATTTGTCAAAGTTATCAGAGGGTGCGAGAAAGAATTGCTAGATGGCAAAAGCAGGGGGTCAGATTGACCTCAACCGTTGGAGAAGGAATCGGGGCCTCGACGTGTGGTGGGCTATTTTTGTAATGACACAAATGCCCACTTGGAGAGTCCAGGGACTCGTAAATGTCTGGAACGTATAGATTCACAGGGATGAGATGTAGGACAAAGGACGGTTTGGTTGTTTGGGACAAATGGATGATTTGTATTAGGCAGTGAGTGTAGTTTGATATCAAGTGTTGAAGTTTTCAAGAACATACACATGTAATGCCGAGAATAAGAATGACTGTACTTTGGCACTTGACCTGAGCGACACGTGTGAGTTCCTTTTGTGAGTGTTGGATTCAAGAAGCCTAGCGAAGAAGTCGGGGGGCTTGAAGAATATCATGACGCTCCTTTGTTAAAGTTGTGCATTGTCAAGAAGTTGACCAAAGGATACCAAAACATCAATACGGTTTGCACCAATTTTGTCAACCATTCAAAATCCCGACGGTTGATATCAACTGCCGGGATATTCCCTTGACATTGTTACCCAGTTGGTATGGTGGGAACATTGATGTGCACCACCTCGAAAAGGTACTTCATCTATTACAATGGAGGTAACAAAGTTGTATGCGAGTTCAGCGGTTGGCAATCTTGCTGCCCAATCGGCGCCGTATGGCTCGCATGGCTCGAGAACTTGGAGAAAAACTTCACCAAGTATGGAGGAATTGTTTGAGCGCTTGTGTGGTTTTCTCGGTTTTCTCGTCAATCTGAGGATGGAACATCGTAGACAGAAAGATCAAACTGTCGTAATGTATCATCAGATCACACCAAAACGGCTGGTGAAGCGGGCGTCTCTTTCATTGGTGATGGTATATGGCACTATGTGAGGACGTATCACCTGATTTAGAAACAACCTTGTCGTTCCTTCCGTGGTGATGGTGGTCGTCATCGGGATGATGTGTGACATTCTTGAAAACCTGTCCACCACAGCGAGGACGGCGTCATATCCTCTCTTGAGTGGCGGGTAGTCGTGTCACAAAATCCATGCTAATGTTAGCCCACGGTTCCGCTGGAATGGTTATGGGTTGGAGTAGACCGGGTGGTGGCGTGCGACAAGATTTTTGCCTCTAACATGTGTGGCATGATTCACAGAAGGCCGCCAAGTCCGTTTGCATCTTGCCCCACCAATAGTGCTTTGCCTATTTGAGCGTCTTGCCCTCACCGAAGTGTCAACCTGGACAAATGTCGTGGCACTCCTCCTATAGCATCCATTGCAATTCCTTGTTTGGAGGCACGGTAACCTAGCGAGTGAGTCGTCGTTGCAAGTAGGGGTTGTAGAACCAAAACTTTGTTTTGTCTTACCGGTCAAACTGCTCGTAACCCTCCGTGAACAGCCTCGCAAGATACGGGTTCCATTTGACGAGCAACATGCCAATCTCAGCCATTTAATCTGGTTGTTGACTTAGAGCATTTGCCGGATTTGTTTTTCCAGGCCGGTACTCAATGTTGTAGTCCAAGTTGGACTCGAGGAACTTTATCCATCAATTTTGTGGACAACATAGATTTAGGTAGGTCTTGAGATGTTTCAGGGGGTGATGGTTGGTGCGGACGATGCATCGTTGACATTCTAAGTAGCACTGCCATGTCTTGAATGTGTGCACGACTGTGAGCATCTCCTTCTCATGTACCGTATAGTTCAGTTATGGCTCAAATAGTTTTCTTGACAGATACGCAACCGGTTGTTCTCCACCGTTGTTGTCTTAGATGAGAATGAATCCGATGGCTTGGTCAAACGCATCGATGGCCATGATGTAGTCCACTACTAGATTTGCAAATCGTAAGGTTGGCGCCAAGGTCAAAGTGGTCCTCAAAGACTTAAACGCTTCTTGTTTTCTCCCCCTCCATTCCACTTGGTGGTTTTCTAGGTGAGATTGGAGAGAGGCACTGACACCGTGGCATAGTCCTTCATGAGCCGATGATGATAGTTACAACAGCCTAAAAGCACTTGGAAGTTCCAATAATTTGTGGATGCCGGCCAATCGACGACCGCCTTCACCTTTTTGGATCCATGGTAACCTGTCTACTGTTGATGATGTGGCCCAAAAACTTGATTGAACCGTGACCAAAGACACAATTTGAGTGTTTTCAAGGTAAATACTTTCTTGTAAATCTTTGAGAAATTCATTCATATGTTTTTATGCCCCCCCCCCCCCCCCACTGTACGCCAGGATGTTGTCGACATACACGACGAGAAATTTGTCAAGGTATGGGTGAAAACGTTGTGTATCACCGTCATGATTGTTGCGTGGACATTTGTGCATCTCAACAGCATGACCATGAACTCGAAGTGCCCGTATCTGGTGCAAAATTCAGTCTTCTTGACGTCCTTATCAGATACGCGGATCTCATGATACCATTGCGTAGGTCTATTCTGTTAAAAACTCAGGCCCCATGGAGTTGGTCGCAAACTTTATTTGCTCGTAAGAGGGGATATCAGTTCTTGATGGTGATGGTGTTCAACACTCAGTAGTCCACGCACATCCACATCTTTCCTATTTACAGTTCCATGAAAAGAATTGGTGCCGCTTCGGAAGACGTGGAGGGTCAGATGAACCCCTGCACGAGCATCTCATCCAGCTCCTTCTTTATTTTGGTTAGCTTGTGATTGCTCATCGAATAGGTCGACATAGGTCTATCTAGAGGTCGATGTTGTGTTGTGGCCGTAACTCTCAGGGTGATTTGTCGGGAAAACCCCCTTTGAACTCCCCAATGAGCTCTACAAACTCCTTTAGTACTGATACAAAGTTCTCAGGTGCCGATATTGCGGAAGGTGCTCTGGCACTTGCAATTTCTTTTGCTTCACTTGCTTCCATGTGGACAAGCCATGCTTGAGCCCTGTGCTTTAGGTCGCTTGGCCACATGTAGAGATTTTGATTGGCATTTTGTGGCAGTTGTAACTTTCTCTGCTGATTCCACCTTTGATGGTTCCCGTAACCGGCACAGCTTTGTGGGTTGCTCAAAGAGAGTCAAGTCTCGCTTTCTAGCATTAATGTTGTTGACTTCTCCACTGCTCTCGTCAACCCGTGGATTGTGCCAGTACTAGAAATTCATCTAAGGACAATTGCAAAGTCCTCTTGACCGTTTTGTCGTGCAGATATCTGCTTTACTGCCGTGTGGTTCACGAAGTCAACAGAATTACAATCATTTGTCGATGGGTTTTCCTTCAAATAACCCTGGTTTGGTGTGCAAACCTAGCTTTTGAACCTTGTTGTTCATGACAAAGCTGTAAAAAGATCCTCAGTCCCAAAGTGTCGGTACCGTTTTGCGACATTCACAACCCCTCAATTGTACTTGTATTATTATTGCCAATTGGTCGTCCTCGTACATTTCGTTGAACTTTGTGATCTCAGAAACCCTCGTGTGCGGTGATCTGAGCCGCTCAAATGGGCGATTGGTCAACGTATATTTATCTGATTGGATAAGAGCTTTGCCACCTACTCCTGTCCTTTTCTGTTTCATAACTTCTCACTCTTTCTTTGCGACCTCCTCCCCCCCCACCCCCCTCCCCTTTTTGGCCTGCTTTTGCCGCTTTTGGCAGTTGTGCAAGATATGACCTGGTTTTCTGAAAGTCAAGCAGAGCCGTTAATTGTGCTGATTGATGACGTCAACCTCCATTGGACTCAAGGTCTCCTACAACTGCAGATTCCCTCTGCCACAATGAGGATTGTGGCCTTGGGATTGCCAGCCATTGGATTCTGACATCCGAGCGTTGCAGTCGGCGTTGTCGATGCCATTGACAATTACGGTCAATTGCGGAAGGTCGTCTTGGATGCCAAAGAAAGCGATTGCTCACCAAATATCTCGCTTAAGGCCATCGTTGTTGTAGAGACATATCTTGTTAGGGACGAGGTCACTGTTGGTGATGATTTCACGGAAACGCCAAATGTACTCTACCACGCAAAACTGCCAAGATAGACGTTGGAGTGTGTATCATGTGAGAGACTTCTCCTCCAGATTTCCAAAGCTTTCGAGTGCAGTGCGCACGTAGTTTCTCCACGTTTTTGGTAGTGTGAGAGAGTTGCACCACATTGGGTTGATCAGCTCAAGAGGTAGTACGCTTGCGGTTGATGATGTGAGAGCGTTTGCGATAGCTGTCGATGTAGCACCGCAGGTCTCTTGCTACCGTTAAATGGCTGGACTGCAAAATCAAATCTGTGCCTTGCAAAAGCGAGTCCGCGAGGTCAATTTTCCTTTTGTCCGTGTTGACCCCAGCAGCAATGAAGTACACCTCCAGATTTATCAGCCACGTCGTGACCGTCGGTCCCTTGGAGTTTGCGGGATCAAACACCTCGTGAAGTGTCAGTCAAGTCCTAGGTTCACTCGAGAGTTTCAAATATCTCTGGCTGAGCACTGTTTTGTACACACAAGAATTTTGAAGCCACCATACCCGCGTTGAGATGTTAGACTAGATGGTTGTTGAGGCTTGCAAGTCTCAAAAACTTATTGTAAATGTCTTTGTTGATTCATGCTTGTCGACCAGTGCCTCCCATTGTTCTTGGTGTCATCCCACTAGGCTGCGTCGCGGGCAAATGTTTTGTTGAACCCGAGGCATTTGCTACTGGGTTGGCCGTCAAATTTGTTGATGGTGTACCATTTGTCGTGAAAGTAGTCGCCACCGCCTGGTTTTCCTGGAGTGCGTTGTTGTTTGCCTATTGTTGATCCGACGTTGCCAGAGTACTTTCCAGGGACGGCTGCTTGTCGCCGAGTGTGTTTGCTCGGTTCACCGCTGTTGTCGTCAAGTCTTCGATCTTCTGAACGGTGGAGATGCACCGATGACTTGTGCAAGGTTGTCGCCATGCAGTTAAAGCATTGGTTTCCCCTCTAGCGCCATTGCACTGCGATGCCGAGTGCTATGCCAAGCGAAACGTAGGTGGTTCATGAGGATGAGGTGCGGCACGAAAGATGATTTGGTTGTTTGGGATGAATGGATGATTTGTATTGAGCAATGAGTGTACATTGATGTCAAGTTTTGAGTGTGTGGACCACATACATACAATGCCAAGAAAGAGAATGGGGCAAAACTTGGGTCTCTGGTGCTCCATTCAAGCAATGCGTGTGAGGTCATGAGTTGTGAATTTGAGAAGCTTCATTGAGAAATTGGAAGGCTTCGAGAACATTGTGACGCTCCTTTACAAAAGTCAAGCATCATCAGCAAGTCAACCAAATAGTATCAAAACATTGATATGGTTTCCAACACTTCTGTCAACCATTCTTGAAAGTGGTCAAATTTCTCAGAAACTTCTTGAACGAAACAGCTGAGGTCGGGACACTTGGCCAAAATGCCCTCGGCCGAATGGTGCAAAATTCCTAAAGTCTCTGTGCTGTGAGCCATGAATGCAACGAAAGAAATGCCCACTTGCGAGTTTCAGGGACTCAAATAAAGGTCAGCAACGCAACACACCTGTGGGCATTATGACGTCAATACCTCTCCATAACCCGACAATCTTTCCCTTGAACCTCACTCGATAGGATATTCTTGAGAATGTGTTGTTGACAATTGACACCTCTTCAAAATAAACTCCCATCCCTTCGGCATCCCTTCTCAGGAACACTTTCTTGTTACCTCCGAGATCCGAGAAAGGCACTTTCTCAATCCTCAACCACTGAGCCTTAGCCAAACAAAGGTGTTCGAAGAAGTTTGACAGCAACTATGGATAGCCATAAGCACAAACCCACGCATCCACCCACGCACCTCTAATCACAAATACACCCCATATGTCATGTTGCCCTCCCTCGCAGGTCTCCCAGTCACCATCATTTACAATCTACGCCAACGAGGCTCAGCGATTCGGGGATTCTCCCTACAGGTGTGTCTTATCACAGGCCATCTCAGCGACCACATGTGGGCACAAACTCGACCCTTCTCTGGTGCAAACAACACACCAATGTACATAAAAAAGGGAACCATTCCGAGTACACCACAGCAACCAGACATCCCCAGCTACAAATTTGAGATAGGAAACCATACCTCCAATATCTCTATAAAGTTTTCCTCATGCTTGAGAACCCGTCAGTGACATATAAGCCACAATGGGAGGATGAATACCCAAGCACCATATTCCAATGGTGTTACATCCATGACAGCCTCATCCACACCCCCCTTTACCTTTAACGGTAAGACGTCATACCATACATCATTTACAGATCTATCAAAGTCCGTCACAAAATCCGCTTCCTCCCTCCCCCCTTCATCCTCACTCTACCCATGCCGGAGCAAACCAGAGACAATTGACTCTCTTCTGTGCAATGTCACGAGATCTAGCCAATCATCAAATGCCTCTGTATCCTTTTCACCACCTTCTTGCTTCAAACCCCATCCACACTAGCCAACATTCTTATCGGATCTCACACAAGTTACCATCTCTCAACATCTCTGAAAAGAGAGACGGGCTTAACCAAAACACAGCCCCATTCTATCCATAACTGTGTCCATACACCACCACTTGCAATAACACCTAATCCACACCTCATTTAGACCAGTCAAACCCCCTCCTGTTAGAAAGGACAGAAAAAACCAATAATCAAGTCTAGACTAAAGCAACACACGCTAAGGATTATTACATTGTCTCTGCCTCTGTGTGTGTTGTACTAGAGACATCATAAAAATCTGTACAACATAGAAATTCCACTACTGGTGGATGCACCCTGGATGATACAAGTTGTATTCTTCCTTGGGGGGTCAGGCTTAATCCTCTGGCTTCTTTGGTGTCTTGAAGACCCTCGCATGCCCATCAGTTACGATCACGTGAAAAAAAAAACCACTGGGCCAGGACCGTCCTGATAGAGGGTCTCCAATCTGCAATCCATCCCTTCCGCTCCCCGCAAGATGGGAATCGTTTCAGCCACGTGGTGCCGGCCTGGTGCTACAATAACCATAATTGTAAGTTGAAGTCAATGTCATCCCAAATTCACACAAGATTGCCCTACCCAATGGTTAGCAAAAGCATGATTCTTTGCACATACATCAAAACAAGACTAAAACATCCAATCAGAACAAAACATACATGCGTGTTGATGGTGCATCTCATGTGGCTTTGAAGGACTACTTTCATAAGTACTTCATAGAGCAGAATGTTCATGGTGAACATCTAGAGTTGTGAGCATAAGAGGGTTTGAGAAACAAGGACACACACATAATTTATGATTGGCAATAAGTGGACTTTGATGACAAGTGTCAAAACATTCGAGCGCATAGAGACAAGTGCAGACACAATTATGACGCATAGTTGGCGCTCAAGGAGAGTTGTGCATGTGGTGTCACGCTGTAATTAGCTGCTTCAAGAAAATCGGTTGAGAAGATGGGAAGTTTTGAGAATACTGATGTGTGTCCTTACAAGGAAGATGTATAGCCATGTCAACAAGCTACGCAAATAGAGTTAAAAAAATCAATGCAATTTGCATCTGATGTTGAACTTTTTGGAATATTCTGGAATGGAACACCAAGGATCAGGGTAGTTGACCAATGTATCCTTTGTCGACCACCATAAAAATGTAGAGGTCGTGAAATCATGGGCCATAAATGTATAAGTTACCCACTCGCTGAGTTCAGAAGTTTGTGCAGATTTGGGATAAACTACTTCTCCCCTTTTATTCGCAATGTCCTGGTGCATCATGAGACATTGGCTAGTGTTGGCTAAAGTAGGTGTCATCCTGCCAATCAACGTCCCACTTGTTGTTGTCTGGCTTCCGACTGTCATGGGATGGGTCGTGGCCATAGCACTTAATGAGATACTTTGTCACTTTTGCCTCACCATTGATGTCCAAGGATGTCCTCAGCCTTGTACTACGTGCCCTTTTTTTCTTCCACATTTCGTGACCAAGGTACGTCTCTATGAGGGAAGTGCTCGCTTGGGTTCCTGTAGACTTTGTTTCAGAGGATGTTGAACAAAAGGTGGATAGTCATGTTTCATGGGAGATGAAGCATGGCAACAACATGTGTCCGCACCTCCTTAATGACGAATGGGTCCAACCACTTAGATATTTTCTTTGCATAATCCTTTCCTTGTAACTTAATGTCTTCAAAATCAGTACAAGGATGTATCCAATCTGGAACTCGGTATCCATGGGATGTTTGCCAGTGGCTATCTTCAATACTGCTTGTGCGTTTATGAGTTCGCATGTTTCTCTTCCCACATGCTTCAAAGGTCTTGTTGTTGGATGCCGATTGCCGGTATGTTCCTTGAATGGTACAAACCTACCATAGTTGTAAGTAGTTAGTCACAAAGTACCTAAAAATGTATTAAACCCATGGTTGCGCACGTTGTGCAATTGTATGCAAGCTCAGTGCTTAATAGCTTGACCACCACAGAGTGCCACATGGCTTGCACAGGGTTGAAACAATTCATTTCAGTGTCTGCTCGTCATTGTGATGTAAGACGGTCGTGATTGATTGGACGTGACTATTATAGCAAGTCACGAGTTGCCGTTAAGATTGTTTGTAAGCATCCCATCTCTAATGCTTGTCATAGTGGAGGGATCACCATTTAGTTGTGATGTTCCCTCTACAGCGGCCGTTGTCATGGTAGGATGAAGTGTGATACCTTTGAGAACCGGTCAACCACCAAAAAATTACATTAAACCTTTGAGTGTGGCGGGAAAACTTGTGAAAAAGTCCTTGGAGATGTCCGACCATGGCTACTTCTGCACCAGTAGTGGTTAAAGCAGACCTGAGGGTTTGGTTTGTCTTGACTTATGGGAAGGACACACATCGCACGTCTTTCAGTAGTTTTCCAAGTTGGGTTGCATCTTTTCGAACCACTAGTACTTTGCAAAATTTGTTTTCTTATCCCTGCCAAAGTGCCCACCCGGACCGGTGTCATGGAATTCCTCCAATAGCATTCTTAGTAGCTCTTAGTTTGGTGGTATGATATATTGGCAAGCAAATCTCCATTGCCATTAGAATGTGTCAAGCTACAACTTGGTTTTTTTTACACACTGGCTTTCTTTAATGGATTGTCGATCAAGGCATAGGTCTTGCTTGACTTGTAATGAGCTAATCTCGGCCATCAAGTCTGGTCGCAGGCTTGGAGCATCTGTTGAATTTTTTGTTACGGGTCAGGTTTTTAGGTTGTAGTAAAGGTGACTTGAGGAGCTACATCCATCGACTTCATTGATGGATGGCTGAGTCTGGCTAAGTCTTGAGATTTTTTTGGGTGTGGTGATTGGTGCTGACGGTACAGTGTTGGCATCCCAACAAGCATCACCATGTCTTGACCGTGTGAACAACCGCCAGCATTTGTCTCTCGTGCACCAAGTAGTTCAGCTCCGGTCCATGTAGTTTTTTCCATACATGCGCAAAATGTCATTCTCCACCACTGTTGTATTGGAGGAGTATGGGTCCAATTCCTCGATCACACACATTGGTAGCCACAACACAGTCCACCATTGGATCCGCCAATCGTTAGGATGACATCAATATCATAGCATCTCTTAGGGGGTTTAGCGCTTGCTACTTGTTTATCTCAAACTCCACTCATTGGTTTTATGAGTGAGACAAAAAAGAGCAGCCAGCGCATTGCGTAATCCTAATAGATCAATAGTAGTAGTAGCGTAATTCCAAAATCACTAAGATGTCTCAAAAAATGGTTGGTGTCAGCCAATGAGCGCGCATCACAACCTTCTTTGGATCCATCATGATTTGTCAATTATAGATGATGTGGCCCAAAACTGGATACAAGGGCAACCAAGTCTACACCTCAAGATTCTTGGAAAAAAAACGAGGAGATGTCCACCATGATCCTTTGGCATATGGGCACACATTATGATATCGTTGAAGTTGACGAGGAGAAAGTTGTATGGCTGTGACCAAAGATGCTATTCATTGCCGTTACAGATATCGCTGCAGGGAAAGGAGCCACCCGGCTTAGTTTCAGGTCTAATGGAGCAAGTTCCAGGAAAGTACCAGATGCCTTCTCAGATTGTCAGCCCAAATTCACCATTAGAAAGATCAGGTGGAAAATTGTCTATGGTCCAAGTTTGTGGCCGATCCAACGGTCGGATCGGGAGATATGAATTTTCGACGTTTTTGGGGTGATGGTCCGCCGATGTCTGGGTGATCATGGGTGACGGCTCCATGCCTTAGCCTGAGAAATGAAAAAGGCAAGAGGTCGTGGGTCAAGACCTGATGGGAAAGATATCCAAAAAGGTCCTAGATTCTTGGGTTACCTTGTTAGAGTGTGCTAATGAGGAAAACGGTACCTATCCTTACTTTTTAGGTGAGGTGAGATCCTTGTGTGCTAGCCATGGATACATGGCGATTCTCCATGGGATTGTGGGTTATGTGACCAGTAGGAGTGTACCATGAGAGCATTTTCTAGCTCTCTAGTTTGTGTGTGAGTGGACAGCCTGATTGCTAGGCTGATTTCCTCTCTTGTGTAAGATTATGGACTCTAGTGTGTGAACCTTAGCCTCCATGGCTAAGTGGTGTGGCTTGTGAGAGGGCTGACTTGCCCAAGCTCTAGCTCTATATGTACTCCATCATTTTGAGTGATTCAACAACCATTCTTCAGTACAAGTGATGCCCTTTCAGTCCCACATGCTCGCTGCTCCAAGGCTCCCTCTCTCCTCTAGATCCAACAATCGCCATAAACTTTATGAGTCTGAATGGCATGTTTGTGAACTCCAAGTGTTTGGAGTAAGTGTGAAATGCTGTTTTCTTTGTGAAAACAGCGCCATAAATTGATTTTGGTGAAATTTTGTACTCCTCCAATTTGGTGAAAAAGAGCCAGTGTACTCGCTAAAGGGGACAGTGGTTCTATGTGGCCATGTCATTCAATACTCGGGAGTCCATGCAAATCCACATCTTTTCTTGCTGCATATGGTGATTTGGATAGGTAAGTGGAACCGTGCTTGAGCATCCTGCTCCACTGGCGTTTCATCTCATTTAGCTCGTGGTCACTTGTGTGATGTGTTCCTTTGACCTTCGATCGGCTTTCCGACTTCATGTTGATTTGGTGATCCATATTGCATCGTAGAGGGAAATCCTGGAATAACATTTTGGCAAAACCTCCTTTGATTTCCCCAATCAGTGATGCAAACTCCTCCGATATTACTCCAAACTTCACAGGTTTTGAGGTTCATAGTGTTTCTTTATCTTTTGTGCCAAGTGCTAGGATAGCTACGATTGATCTCTTCATTGAAGATATGTTTTTCTCACTTCAAGCAATAACCTTGTCATGTGTCTTCATGTTGTAGTTGTTGAATTTTCTTTTGCTAAACTCTCCTCCGTAGCTTCTCATGACCGCCATTACATCGTGAGTTGCTTGACCAGAGCCAGTGTCATTTTGAGCCATTGTTGTTGATGCAAACTGCAGTGTTGGTCTTGTCCACTTGCATATTGCATTGGTACAGAAGATCTCATTTGAAGATGATGTTGTGGCCGCTCGTTGAGCAAATCCTCCAGGCCATTACATCACCTAGTTCCTTGATTTCCAAATGGAGAGGTTTGCGTAGTCAACAAATTTGAAAATTTCCGTTGACGGTTTTGCCTTCGAGTATTCTCAATTCAGAAGTTGTCCTAGATCTCATGATATTCCTGATAACATGTTGAGAGACTCCACCATGGAGTAACGCTAATACTATGTTACAAATTTTGCAGTTACTCGGTTACACTTGTAGTAATCTTGTTTTTTGGTTGTCCTCGTATCCCTTGTCAACCTTTGTTACCTCATGAACCTTTATTTGTGGCGTTGTGAGCTGTTCAGGTGTTTGATCGGTCAGCATATCTTTCTTTTGGCCGAAGAGGAGGTTCTCGCATACTCCTATCCTCTGCGTTTCCAGGCTCTTGAGATGTAAAATGTGACATCTCCCTCTTTAGGGCCTATGGTCCACTACAAAAAATCAAGCGAGTTATGGCCCAGCTCCTCACAAGTCGAGCGCAGCCATTGGTCCTACTGATTGATTATATCATTCGCAATTTGAGTGAAGGTCTCCGTCAATTGTGCCATGGTAGAAATCGTGGGTTGGGGTTGCTAGCCATTTGATTCCTACATCTAAGCATTGATGTCAGCAGTGTTGATGTGACCAGTTACTGCAATCTTTTATGCAATGTATCTTGGATGCCAAATATTGTAATTACTTGCCATATGTTGCGCTTGAGGCTCTTGTTGTAGTAAAAACAGAGCTCATAGGGGATAATGCAAGAGGCAACAATGAAAGTGCATAAACGTCACGTATACTCGAACATGTTGGACCATTGACAACGCTGCTAAATCTTCTACCATGCGCCGGTCTTCTTGTTTGGTTTCCTAAAGCATGCAAGGATAGTGTACAAAAACTGCGTTAGTTTCTCAGTTGCCAATGAGCCGTGCCACGTTGAATAGATTCTTTGGAGAGGCAGAACACTTATGGTCAACGGTTTGAGAGCGGTCGCGCAAACTATTGATCTGGCACTGCTAGTCTCCAGCTACTGTTATGTCCTTTAGATTTGACCACCAACGTTTGTGCGGTACCATGCAAAACGAGGCCAAAAAATCAATCTTCTGTTTATTGTTAAACCGTGCATTATCGAGTACACCGCCAATCATGTAAAACACACCCCAACTTTCCGTCCCTTTGGATTTATGAGATTGAGTGGCGCTGGGAGTATCGACTGGATTTGGGGTTCACTAAAGAGACGGTTGTTCTTATCAATGAGTTAGTAGTTACTTTGCACTGTAATCTTGTAACTCCATCATCACCTTATGCTACTTGATTAGGTTCTTGATGACGCCCTTCAGTGCCAGTGGATAATGGTACAAGTCCTTGTAAATGTGGACCGGTATACCGGTGCCTCCAGCCATCTTGGCATGCGTCAACCCACTAGGCAGTGGCGTGGGCAAGGGACTTCATGAGCTCCATGAGTCTTTCACCAGATTGGCTCCTACTATCTAATCCGCTTGGAGAGTTGAGTGAATCACTTGCTGCTTTCCTTCCATCGCCAGTGTATGTACCAGGTCACCAATGGTTGTTGTCCAATTTTATTGTTGCTTTTACCATCTTCATCGTGAGGTCTAAGAATATTTGGAGGACAGAGATGCTTGAGGAACTTTTGCAATGTTTTTACCTAGGAGTGAAGCCATTGGTTGTCCCTCCAGCATCATCACGCTCTGCTGTAAAGTGTTACATCGAGCGGAACATAATTGGTGAACCAAAAGGATAATGATTTGGAAAATAGGTTTATGATTGAGAACTTTGAAGCATCAGTAACTGTAAGTAGATAAGATGTTTCAGAACTTTGAGAACATATACGCAAGTAGAGAAACAATAATGAGGCATACTTGTGATCTTGGACGCTTGAGAAAAGTAGCACGTGAAATGGCCATCCCGAGTTTGTCTTTGGTGAGCTCCACTGAGAGGCTAGGGGGTTTCAAGAATCTTCAGGCTCGTCTTCGTGAGATACTATCATCTTAAAAACACAAAAAGAAAACAAACATTGATATGGTTTGCAAAACATCCCTTGCACCTTTTCATAAGGTGGTTAAACCTGTTAGAACCTTCTATAACAAAGCACCGGATGTCAAAGCACTTGACCAAAATTACCTCTGTTAATCGAAGTTATCATCAAGAGGGCGTTACGTGGCAAACCATAAATATAGTGACATTGACATCCACACATTAAGTAAATAGCGAGCGTTCAGGGATTACGACGGTGTTATGCGAGTACAGTTGTAAGTAGCTCAAAGGTACAATATAACAAAGAAATAACATGTTTGAAATAATGGATATGATTTGGAATAACTACTAAGTGTACTTTGATGAAAAATGTGCAAAGATTATAGCTTAAATTTACGATTGCCAAAAGGTAAACAAGGCATGGTTGGCACGCGACTGGTGCGACGGGTATGATTTTTTATGCCAGTGGTGTTGTTACACCAAGTAGATTGTAGGTGGTGAACAGGGCAAAGCTGCATATCGATTTAAACATTTTGGGAATTTGGGACACTTAGGCAATTCATGGTAACTATTAAGTGTATTTTGATGATGTGTTGGAACTGTTGAGCACATGTCGGGATAGAGGCATACTTGGGATCTTGGGCACTCGAGTCAAGCGACAAATGCAATGTTGAGTTATTAGTGCTGCTTGTAGAATGTCCATTGAGAAATTGGAGGATTTTGATTATATTGAGATGTGTCCTTATAAAATTCTAGTGCCGTTAGAAAGTCATCCAAACACTAGCCAAATCTTGATACGTATTACGAATTTTTTTCAACCAACATGGAAGGTGGTGAAAGATGTCATAGTTTTGGGGAACAGAAAATCTTGGAGGTCAGGACAGTTGGCCAAAACGCGTACAACCAATTGGTGTTAACTTCAAGAAGTGGTCACGTAGTAGGCCATGAATGTAGGGACAGAAATATTCACATCCGTGGTTTTTAGACTTGTGTGTTAGGGACATAACACTTTTCCCTTTTTATCCCCAATGCCATGGTGTTGTACTATGTGAAGGCCGGTACTAGCTAACTTACTTATTGATCTGTTGATCAACTTCCTGTAGGTTGTCATATGGCTCTGAGCTGTTGTGTGGTGCTTCATAGTCCTACCAGTTTATGTAACACTTTGTGGTTGCAACTCAGCGCTATCCAATGATTCCACTGACTTCGCACTCGGTGACCTTATCTTCTTCCACTTGTGGTGGAGGTACACCTTCGTTGCAGAAGCTCTGGCCAGGATCCCTAAAGATTTTGAGTCAACTGATGTAGAAAACCAGGTGCACACCCATGCTTTTAGATAGTCAGATCTTGGCGAAAAAATGTTTTGTTATCTCTTCGATGAGGCGTGGGTCCAACCATTCATGTTTGAGCTTTGTGCAATCCTGTCGTCACAATCTGACTTTTGCCAAGCGGAGTACAACGTGATCACCAAGGTTGAACCTGGTGTCTATTTGACACTTATCAGATGCCCTCTCCGTGACCACTCCAGTCTTTGTAAGTGTCTGACATGCCTTCAGCCGGACATTGAAAAAATGTTCATTGTTGGGTGTTGACTGCTGGTATGTTGCTTGAACGGTGAAACCAGGCCAGAGTTGTGATTAGTTTGCTGTGGACCACCTTGAACGGTATTCTATATGTGACTACGGAGATCAAGGAGTTACATGCCAGCATGGTGGTGGTTAGCTTGATCGCCTTGCCTGTGTCGTGTGGCTCGTGTCGAGTTTGGAGCGGTTGTTCAACCATCAAATTAGCTGGCTCAATTTTCTTGTCTACTTGAAAATAGAGGGTCGTTTGTAGCTATATTTGGCTGTCATAGCGAGTCATTGGTGCCCACCAGATTCGACAAGTAAACATCCTATCTTGGTCGCCAGCAATGGAAGCAGAGACTCCATGTAGTCGGAAGACGTTGTTGATGAAAATTTGTGATTTTCCTTTTGTAGTGACAGTTCTTAATGTCTAGATGTAGTAATGAATCTTCAATAGCAAATCAATAATCATGATAGTTGTATGAAACTCTTCCGGTGTGATGTCCAAACCCATCACAATGTCTAAAGAGATGTCAGGCCATGGCTCTTTTGGTGCCGGTAATGGTTGAAGCAGACCCGGGAGTTTGGTTCAATTCATGGCACAATATACATGACACGTCTTGTAGTAGTTTGCAATGTTGGTTTGTATATTGTCCCACTTGTGATGTTGTGTTGCTTTCCTGAGCATATCGTCCTTGCTGAAGTGTCCACCTAGACCGGTGTTGTTGCACTTCTCTAGATTTTTGCGAGTGAATTGTCGATGCCGACATGGTGTGTCAAACCATGATCTGTTTTTTTTTTTTTTTTTTGTACTTTCCAGGATATTCATAGTCCGTAGCAAACGGTTCCTTGAGGTACGGTTCTTGCTCAATCCACAGCATGTCGATATTGGTCATTTGGCATGTTTGTCAACGGAGAGAAATCGTTGGAATTTTTATCCTGGACAATACTCGATGTCGTAGTTGGCGTTGGACTTGAGAAACCTTGTCCATTGAGTTTTTCAATGACTCGGGGTTTGGAGACTTTTGACATGCTTGACGGCATGGTTTTTGGCACAAATAGAAGAGCATTGGCTACAAGCAAGTAGCACTGCCACGTCTTAGGCACATGCAAAACTGCCGATGTTTCCTTCTCTTGTGCCATGTAGTTCAACTATGGTTCGTGTAGTTTTTGGGACATGTATGCGACTCGTTGTTCTCCGTTGTCGTTGTCTTGAGGAAAATCACATCCAAGTACATTGGTGGCCATGCTTTAGTCCATCATTGGGATTGTCCATCGTAAGTTTGGCGCCAACTCATAGCATTTATCCAAGATGTTAACGCCTCATGTTCACTAACATCCCGATTCCGCTTGTCAGTTTTCCAGGCGAGATTTGAGAGAGGCACTGAAACTCCTTTGCAATACTGTGCTTATCGACATTAGTAGTTACACAACCCCCAAAATTGATGGGCATCCCAAATTTTGGCGGGCGCTACCCCATCTGCAACAATCGCCATGTTTGGGTTCATCGTGATCCGCGCGCCAATTATGTGGTCCAAAGTCTCGATCGACCAGCAACAAAATTCAAACCTTGAGATTCTTTGTGGAACGTGTGTCTTTGACATGATTTGAGAACTTTCCATTTATTTCCATCAAGTTCCTCTAGTGTGCGGCTGTGTACCAGAATATTGTTGAGGTAGATAACATCAAGATTATCCACATATGGCCATAATATTTCGTCCGCCCCTGCCATAACATATTGCCATGGCATTTGTGCTTCCAAATGAAATGACCGTGAACTTGATGTGTTCATCTTGAATGTGGAATTCCATCTTTCTTATCACCCTACTAGATACACAACTACAATAAAACCAGCTACAAAGGCCAGTTATTATGAAAATTATTTCTCGTTGGAGTTGGTAAAAAGGCTTGTCTACTTACAAAAGAGGATAGTGGTTCTTCAGCACACTGCTTTGCTTCAGTTCAATCAGGTGACTGGCACCATGTTACAGATGTAACTCTTGGGGTAGTTCGTTGGTAAGAACCAACGAACTCCTACGCTTGGCCTCCTTGGTTAGTGGTGAGATGTCCTCGCCTACATTCTTAAACCTTGCGAGTTTTGAAATCAGTGAGGCTGCTACGTCAAATGCACGACCTTTAGTACAATCACCCTTTTTTCCAGGTTCCACGTGGGGTGATATTGGCATCTTGTGTTGTTGTGTTGTGGTTGCTTCAGCTTCCTTTGCTACTTACACCTCGGTTGCTTCCTACAACGGTCGTTGTGTCATGGATCTCTTGATCAAAGGTAGGTGAATTTTCTCCCATTAGTTTTTTCTTTGACTATGCCGCTAATCCAATCCACTCCTGATTGTGCCGGCAATGGAAATCTCACCCGAGGACAAATGTTTGGTCGCTTACTGGGCAAGTTCTCCAAAAGTTTACATCTTGCATTTTCCCAATGTGTAGTCAAAGTGGCTCGCAATTTGATGGAGATGCGATCATTTGTTGATGTATTTCATTTAAGCACCCATGTTTGGACTTCAAACCCAACTTCTTAACCATGTCAGTGCTGACCAAAATGTAGATTGAGTGCCATTTCACGGCTTTTGGAACCCCTTGGTTGCACCCATAGCAGTATTATCGGTTGGTGGTCCTCGTACCCCTCATCAAACTTTGCGATCTTGTATGTAGTGTCAAGACCCATTCAGGTGGGAGATGCATCAACAAATCCCTAATATACTCCTGCACATCCCAAGTGTACAAGAGTCCCTGAAGTTAGAATGTGGTTGGAAATTCATTGTAGTTTTAGCTCATCGTGCACATGCGTTTGGGGTTATACTCTGACTGTTTAGGTATCTTGGCTGACTAACTAGGACTTCCATGTTTCACTCCGATTGCTCCCCACACGTTTACCACCTTGTTAGAAACATCAACAAAAGTATCATATGGGTTTCCATTCTTCTATGTTTCTGGCGGACTTCTCAATGAATCTATACCTAGGTCAACCTTGCTCTCTGGCCATTGGCTAGGCTTTTGTGTACTGCGGTTGCATGCCAGACATGGTAGAATGACTCAATGTTTGCCTTGAGTGTCCTGAACACGCCCACATCCGTGGGTTGCGCTTAGGATGTGTAACCCACGGAGATGAACAGCACGCAAATGAAGGGATAGTGGGGCTTCAAAGGGCCACAAAAGTCGTTTGACGTGTGTGGACGCCATGCCTCCAGGAGCAAGATCACTTATGCTTCCTGATGACCTTGTCCTCCATGGCGCATTGTCTCTTGTACCAAGGGTGGTCAACGTGCGTGATCCAGTCATGTGTTGTCCGTACATTCGTCCACTGGTCTTCATGAGTGACGTGGAAGTGGTGCTCCTCGCAGCAGCCCTTGGCATTAGCCTTGTCAGGTTGGTAGCACACGGTTTTGCAAGCACATATGAGCTCAAGCATTAGCATTGATCCAGCCATTGTTGATGTAACAAGTGTCGTAGTTTGGCTCTTGTCGTCGAGAGCTTGGATGCCCACTTGTTTTTCTTTGACTGGAGCGTATGTACGTTCCCCTACATGTGAACGTAACATGTCTTTAAGCAATGCTCATCTAAGGGAGACCCGTGCAAGCGCGGACGAGGAACGTGACATCGTTCACTCACCAGTGGGAACGAGGCTGATGTGAGTGTGGTCGCCGTTGGCCACAAACAATGCCGTCATGTTGGTCATCACCATTAATGCTGCCATGCGCTTGTGCATGGCACACACCTCCTCCTCCCATTGCACCAAAAACTTTTGCGCAGCAGTTGTGCCACATATGTACGCCCTCCTTGTCTTGTTGTAGACAAATTCACGGAACCATGACCACGAAGTACCAAGTTGTGGCATGGAACTGTCTGACGCCGTGTCCCTTTCATGCACATTCGGCTGAGAGGACTACACCTGGAACTTGACCGTCAATGCCATAAAAGTGGGTACATCCGGTGTCTCACAAATGGCCAGAAGGAGCAGAGAAGCCTTCTTTTGGTGGATGGCTAGGACGACGGTGCGAATGCAACTTACATGGCTTGGAATACAATGTCTTGCACACATCAAATTGACAGTCACACACGGTGGCGGCCGTGTCATGTGTGAGGCGCTTGAGGCTGAAATCGATGATGTACTCCATGGTGACTTGCGGCGAAAGTGACCAGTTGGCAAAGCATGCAGCATTTGTAGGCCGTGCAAACACCTCCATGAGCGGCTCGACCGACTCTGCCCGTCTTGAACAAGAGACAGGCTGATGAAATCAGCCAGCATCCTATGGGAGACGTGCAGTTAAAATCGAACAGCTGTGCAACATCGACACCAACAACGGATGTGCGTTTGAAGTTCAACAGTTGTCTGAAGGGTCAACCTCGCACAGCACACCAGACCTGAATTAGTGGGCGAAAATGAAAATGTTCCTTCCATCGATGTACCCCATTGAATGGTCCCCTTAGTAGTAAAAAAGGGTACAAAACTACAGGATCATGACAAATACTACATTGGCACAATAAAACTGAGCGAATGTACCCATCGGTACGTTTTATTGCAAACTCGTTGTCGACAAGCCCGTTGGCCGCCAGATACAAGACAAACTGCCAATTGACAACCGGTCACTTGGACCTACTTGATGAGTGATTGGACACTCGCTAGACAAGTTGACGACGATGTGTGTGGTATGACCGTCCTCGTCACCCAACGCAACGCTAGAACCTTCTATCTGAATGAAACGGGCAAGATACAAATGTATTCAAGTATTGAACTAATGGTGGTTTGATCGTCAAGAACTGCTACCACCTCCCTTGTATAGAAAACTACATTGACAAACTTCTCGAAATGCAAAGCTTTTGCAAAGTTTAACATACATACCCATTTTAAGAACACGTGATCGCTCCTGAGGATGGGAGGCGATGTTCTGAAGTCATTGGGAAAGACATGCGTTCGTAATGATGTAGTGTACAGTCATAACATTTATAGCCATGGTGAACAATAGTCACTGTAAAGCCTCAGTGGTTTTCCCATCTTTTGGGTTGAGGCATAAAACCATCCATGATGTATACAACTCTGTGTACTTGTGGATCTAATACTTAGTAACTGTTGAAGTTCATTGGTGATTCACAACTCTATGACCTCTTTTCTCCCAAATGTTGCACACACACGTACAGAGTAAATGACCATGGCCTCACCCGGGGAAGCGTCAGGCGTGCTCGCTCTGATCGGAGCCTCTCATGTTATCAAGCTGCTTCTGGACGCAGGCGAGCCCTCCGGCACATATGTGGCCATTGCATGACTCTCTATGATTCTGTGTTGCCGTAGATGCTAGGGCTCGCACATTCTCATTGCCGTGCCCTGAATCATGTTTGCTCTGGCCTTGAGTGTTCTGGGGAGCTATACATTTCCCGGGTGCCGATCCTTAGGGGGCCACTATGCCGGCTTTGGCTGTGCACTGGTGAGTAGCCGCCCTCGGGTTATTCTGAGTGGTCGGGCTCAACCCTCTTGTGATGTTGTCAGTCATACACAGTTGTACAGTTGGTTGTGACCACTCGGCCGTGTCCATGCTCGTGCAGATCCTTGAGGCGGACCCAGCTGGAGACAGATTTTCCTTGAGGCGATGCTCCACCCGCTGGAGGCAGCCTGGCAGCCTACCTAGTGTATCAGAGGGCTCCCACAGCCCACAGACTACGTTTGGAGGTCTTCAGGATTTTCTCGGTGGACAGCCCTGCCAGGCTGATTTACATGTTTGTTTTCTTACACTCTCTGGCTGTTCCTAGACGTAGGCGTGTGACCAGTCGTTGTGTCTGTCTTTTCGTCGTGCATCCGTTGGATCAGACGGCGCTCCGTTTGGACGCTTGTGCGCATAATTATGGCCAAAAAAGTGGTTTTGGGCCGGTTCAGGTTTGACAGGCACCGCCGTGTGCGCCACCCGCTGTGAGCCACGGCGGCTATTTATTTTGTGGACCTGTCATTTGTTATCTCTCTCTGCATTAACTTCAGTTGAAGCTTGAGATACAAGCGCACCTGTCTCTCCCTACCCTTGCTGTCCCTTGCATGACCTGTGTGTCAACCAGCCAGACCCGTGCTGACAGGCTAGCAAGCAGAAAGGCTAGGAAGCTTCCTGGAATCTTCTCAGACCCCCGGGTTGCGGCACTCACCCACCCAAGCGCGATGTTCGGTTTGGGTGCGTGCTCACCAGTGCTTAGCTTGCTCGCTCCCTTCACTCGTTTTTTGTCTTGGTTGAGTGCATAGTTCTAAGGCAAGGTTGCCGCATCCACGGAGTGTCTTGCGCCCTATTGATCTCACCCGCCTCGTCTCACATAGCTTAATGAGGAAACTATCTAGCAGCTACAGTAACAAAGGACTAGGCGCAAGTATCAATGCTCCTTTCTAGTCTTACTTGAGATTAAAACGAGTGGATTATGGGCAAGATGCAATGAATGCGGAACATGCAAACTCTGGAATAACACTTTCACATTGGCGTTGTCCCCATAACTGACGGCTGGAGTGGTTTACTACATTGTGGCTATCGTTACAAATGACACGGGTGATCAACAGGGTTGGAAACTAGCTTGTAGTACACATTGTGAGAACCTCGTGACCTAAAGCCCGACTGTGGTGTCTTATGTGCACATCACAGAGAGTGGCCAAATTTTTGGTCTCGTTGCCTGTCACAAGTGAATTTGTGCAGTTTTGTTCTACCACTCAATGAAACGACGATAGACTTAAGTAGTCGGTATGTAACTCATCTGTCAAGTCATCTCGTGTAGTTGGAGATGACAAGATTAGAACAAGGATAGTAGATGAAAACTGGCTTGATATGCAACCGAACTGCATCATTCAAGGTTTTTGTGGTTGGGTCCCTTGGACTTCCATTGTTTCAAACTATTAGGGATGGATGAAGGTGGGTTCTTGAGGCGCGCAACGACTTCCGAAAGGGAGTCTGTTGGGAGGGATTTTTTGCCCGTACCATCTAAAAAAATCAAGGAAAGAGACTCGAAACACCTTTGCTATGTTATCATGGGTTATTGTTCCATGCGATGACAAGTGAGAGCTTGCCATACGATGGTTTGTGGCACATGTGTCATCTTAGCATGGCTCATAGTCGTTTTCCATGTTTTTATGGCCTCTAACCCGGGATAGTTTGAAGCGACTTGGAAGTTTCTGGATGGATTGGGATACAGTTTGTAGCTTGAAGGTGGCGGAAGATGGATTGTTTTTGTGTAGACTGGCATACGTTGGCTTTTCTCTTAGCATACAACAACTTGCGATGGAACGTGTTTTCACCTTTTGTGGCTTTCATTTTTATGGAATAAATTCGAAAGTTAGCGGAAAAAGGCTAGAAATCGGAATGGTTTGGTAGGTGTTGGATGCACATGTCGTATAGAGGTGAATCATTACATTGAACCGTAGAACTATAGATTGCCACGGGAAATAATTATTTATATTTTCATGAGATGAAAAAATGGAATTAAAACTGCATAAAATCCATGATATCAAAGTATCGGTTGTTGTCATGAAGATGAACAATAGGTATTCGGGTGTAACACCTTAGGTGTCTTCGAGCATGAATTCACAGCCTTTTTATTTCTGTATTTGTGATGCGTGGTCATCTCCATTGCAGAAGTGGAGCCCTTCCTCCTGGCGTTTCGCCGTCGTCTAAGATCCAACGCTTCTTGCTCGAGTGCAAAGGTGGTTCGCCACCAAATATCTCCTGGCCGAGTACGAGATAATTGTTTTTCAAACCTAACGAAACCATTCTGCACGAGTGCTGTGCTTGGGACCATTAGGTGAATAACTACAAATGGGCATTGCATCGCGCCTGTGCTGTCCACAATCGTGCTTTATTAAGGGACATCGTTGGGCTCACCGCCGTGCCCACTGCAAACGCGATGTGTTCTCTCCCCTAGCCACCCATCCCGGAAAAAAAAGAGAGTATCCGCCACGACCGGTTGTGCGATCAGGACCCAGGTGCCTCTCGCTCACTTCCCGCTGTTCCGCCAACCCCATATCAGTCGTCATTTCCACTAATTCTTTTCTCTTCTTTTGACCTTTGCAGCGGCAGTGTGTGGGGAGTTGGCGACAGGTTGTGGAACTGAGAGCCGCCGGGGATTTGGACTGGCGTTGTGCGGTGGTTCCGCGCGGGCGGTAACTGAGTGGGGACACCGGGCGAGGGGGTCTCCCCCCCGGGAGTCGCAGCCATGCAGATCTTCGTGAAGACCCGTAAGTGTGCCGAAATAAACCCCTTGTCATCATTTGACCTCCCTGGTTCTGGTGTCGGACAATCGCACAGGTCTTCTTGGCCGAAGGTCTCACTTCCGCGCTCACCTCCACGCCTCCGCAGACCGGGAAGCAGAGACAAAGCAGAAGCTCGGTGTCCACTTGCCCGGCCGAACAAAGTGGGCTGGTGGGGGGGGGGGGGGGGGCACTCGGCTGCATTCCCTCTCCCCTTCCCCCCGTACCCCCCCCCCCTTCCCCCCTCTCCACCCCTCGCCCCCCCCCACCCCCCCCTGTTATCCGATCGCACTGTCTATGAAGCCCTCTTTAAACACACCGCTGCTTTCGCTGCGCTTCGCAGAATTCAACCCCGTTGAACCCGTCGCGAAGCAGAACCGCAGCTCAGCTTTTCCTAAACGTTTTGGCAACGCTTTGAGCAAGCTTTGACTCGCGAGCCAGCCAAGCCAACTCACGTGGCATGCCAGGCTGGGGCGGGGGGGGTTGGGCGGATTTTTCGATATGGCGACTAGACAGCCAGTCCTCCAACTACAAGCATTTCTCATGAGCGTCCACAAGTGATTGCGCCGAGATGTCCATATGTGGCTCCGGAGGGCTAGGCAAGTGGCTTGGGCACGAGGGGTGTCTGCTGCAGCAAGCAGACAGCTCATTGGAGCTGCGTGGGAGGCAGCTCAGGGCGCCTACACACTCCCCGTGGCTCAGCTGCCTTCAGTGCGAGGGTTTCGGAGTCATAAGTCACCGAGTGTGGAAGACGGATGGGGGAAGTGGGCAGGCAGCTGTTTCAGCTGGGAAGGTGCAACCACGCCACACCACCTTTTGTGGAATCACATCACGCGCTGTCTATTCGTGTGTCTCGGGCTCCGGGCTTGGCCTACTGCTGGGTGTGTTTTCCCGTGACGCGCCGAGGTCGAGCTGTTGTCGCCTCAAGCCATCCGCCACGACAGTATGCAAGGGCTTCGCTGAGAAGTCGTTCAGGTGTTCAATGTCGTGTGAAGGCACGTCTCCACGCAAGCGCTTTGGCAGCAAGGTCGTGTAGAGGGTGACGGAGGGGTTGCCGGGACGGAGAGTTTGACGGAACGGAGGGGCTGACGGGACGGAGGGAATGATGTCGAAAGGCCATGGACCGGGCCAACTGCCTTGGCCGCGTGTGTTCATCCTCACCGTTGGCCATTCAATGCACGTGTCAGCTTTCGGAGGTGGCCGGGAGGACGGGGGAGGCTGCGGAAGTCTCTTGTCCAAGGGGCGAGGGAGGGGAGAAGAGCCAGGCCAAAGGTTGTGTGCATTGCTTGCATAGGGGATGTGCAATAGGATGTGGGCGTGGATCTGGATGGTAGGCGCGGCTGGCTTTGGGCCCCCAAAATTATGGAGTGGACTACTGTTGTGTGTACCAAGGGGAGTGAAATTTCAGGCTGTCTTCCATTCTGTGGGAATGGCGTCTGTGAGAGTGCATTCAATGGCATCTCATGCTTGGGAACCCCCTCACGTCCCCCCCCCCCCCGGACGTGGGTTGTTAGTTGTGTGGAATGTGGGGGGGGGGGGTTTGGTGGGGGGAGGTGATTGGAGAGAGAACAGAGTTTTAGGACAAGTTGCTCCAATGATAGGTTCACAACTCGGTCTGACTAGGTGAAGTGGGGACAAGACCAACATGCTGGCATGTTGGCGGGAACGGAATTCGCCCGTTTCCACGTTTCGCTTCGGTACACTATCTCGTTCTCCTGGATTTCACTACAGTGGCCGGAGGGATGGGGTGGCGGGAGGGGTGGGCATGGGGATGGTGGAGGCTGCTTATATGGTGGTTTGGAGAACATGTCCGAGGAAGAGGACATATGAACGGAAATGGGATGGCATGGGACAGATGGTTGTTGCTTTGTTGTGCTCACTCACCACCAAGGATCGCCACGAAGGCATCAAAGCTGGATGCTTTTGGAGGATGGGGGCACTGCGAGTCAAGAGTGTTCCGTTTTGCTGGGAGACAAGCATGTTTGGTGCAGAGAGAGAGGGAAACAGCACACTGAAGCAAGGTAGCAGAAACCTCTAGCGGAACGCGGGTGCGCGTGTCACCTGTTTCAGTGAATTCTGTTTTGGAGGACCTTTGAGGACGCGTCAGTCTGGCTGCCTGTCAGACACGGTGCAGCCTCAGGCGGGCGGCTGCATACTATCTTGCTGTTATCAGGGGGATCGGGGTGTGTCTGCCTTGATGCAGTGAGCAACATCATGTGATGTGGGTGAAGAGGGGGGGGGGGTGGGGAGGGGGTTGCCAGCCTTTTCTCCTTCTGTGACCTGCTGTCCCTGCTAGCTTTGATCACTATGGGACTTGTTATTTTGAAGTGGGCTGGCTATGCAGACTCCTTATAGGGGTGGCTTGTCTGTTGCACGAAGAGTTCTACTCTGCCTGAGGAGAGACAGTGGAATGCTCGGGTTTCTTGGCCCCCTCTTTTCTCACCTCTTTTCTGCGCAATGAGAATGTTTTGCTCCGATTTGTCAGCCCCACATGCCTTGTCCCATCCGTCTTGCACTACCTGGCTGTTTTGACACCACTCGTCTCTCCTTTGTTGCGCGTACGCTACCCCTCGTTCTCCCACCTTCATGTCCGTCTTCTCTCAGTGACGGGCAAGACCATCACGCTCGAGGTTGAGAGCAGCGACACGATCGACAATGTGAAGGCCAAGATCCAGGACAAGGAGGGCATCCCCCCCGACCAGCAGCGCCTCATCTTCGCGGGCAAGCAGCTCGAGGACGGCCGCACGCTCGCCGACTACAACATTCAGAAGGAGTCGACACTGCACCTTGTGCTGCGTCTGCGCGGTGGTGCGAAGAAGCGGAAGAAGAAGACGTACACGAAGCCCAAGAAGCAGAAGCACAAGAAGAAGAAGGTGAAACTCGCTGTGCTGCAGTTTTACAAGGTGGACGACTCGGGCAAGATCACACGCCTGCGCAAGGAGTGCCCGAACCCCGAGTGCGGGCCCGGCACGTTCATGGCCAACCACTTTGACCGCCACTACTGTGGCAAATGCGGCCTCACCTACCTGTACCAGAAGGCTGGCGGTGAAGAGTGAAGGGGGAAGTGAAGTGGGCGCGGCATGGTCGTGGTGTTGGCTTGCATCTGCTGCTTGAGATGGGACGAACTTGTGCAAATTGCCATGTCTAATGATGATTCCAAGCAAGTCAGATTTTGCAGGGCAAAAATGGTCCCAGTGTGCCATGCTGTCTGCAGTCGTCTGGGCCAAATTGTCTGTTTGTTTATTTTGTTGGAACCCATCATCAGCTCACATCAGGGGGCAGCATGGGTGATGAAGCATGGTCAGATGGTCACTCGTGGGCAAAAGCAATGTGTGAGACTCACATCAGGACTTGTGTCATGCAGGGTTGTATGTGGGGGCACCTGCAAGTGGCATGGGGGTGACACCATTTGTGTTTCTATTGAGTGTTCAGTCTGTGATGTTTGTTTGTCTTCCCTATCTCTTGGTATAGTGTGATTCTTGGTGTATGTGAGGGTATGCTGGGTTGATATTGTAGTCATTGGCGGGCAGGACATGTCCAGGTCACACAGAGGAAATCTATTGGGTTCAAGTGCAGGGAGGGCCCCCTAGTTTTCTATGAGCCATTTCCTCACGGGTGGTGCTTGTGTCAGGATGTGTGTTCAGGCAAATCTCCCTTGACATGTGCATGTGAACATGGCATTTTCGACTACACAACTCTAGCTTTACATTTACAGACCTCTAGTTGAGACATGATAGTGAAATGTACTTGCATGTCAGAACTAAGAATTTTGGTGATGAGCTTTGAGGTTTACATTCAGCTTATTGAGAACTGGAGGGTGTAAGGGTGACAGCATTCTTTATTGGAATTGACAAAGTTGATGACATGTCGAGGCTAATGATAATTGGTGTTGGGTACTAGGTTAACGTCAACTAGGTACGAATTGAGAATCTTCTTTGAAACTATAGTCAACGAATGCATAAAAAAATCTTTGAAGTGAAAGAAACTCCTGAATCGTGGCAAGGCATTGAAAGGTTTTAAATTGGTCGCCGTCGATGCTAGAGCGTAACTCTCTCCCTTGCGGAACAACTTGTCTTCGGGAGGTATCTTTTGTTTCTTTTGGGTACAGCAAGAGTAGGATGTAAATCCACCCCCCTCTTCACTCCAACCTGGACAGGCAGGGACACACGAGATGGATAATACCACCAACTGAGGGGTGAGCATGTGCAAGAATGTGAGGGTAGAGACTAGATCCGAGGACCCGCACCTGCGCCTCGGGAGTAATCTCGACACTCTCTAGCTGGCCCATGGTGATCCAGAAGATGAAGGTAAACCTACTCATTGGCCAAGTGATGGCAAACAATCGTTGGGCGGGAACCCCCTCCCATCGGAAAAGCGGAGTAACTGGGTATGCTGGTGGACTAGTTAAGAGTCAGCCCGCTGCTGTTCTTAAAATTGATAACATGGGATAAAGTAGTAACGTGGGTACGTGTGTAAAGATCCGCCTTGAGAGAGCTGTGAGGTTGTTGGCCGCCGAGATCCGTTGCGGACAGGCAGCAAGTTGACGCATCAGTACTCTCTTGCCGATTGTTTACCAGCCCCTTCCTGCTTAGCCTTTGATTTCGTCGTCGGAGGTGGTCAGACTCTGTGGCCCTGATACAGGTACTTCAGTACGTGTGGTGAAGGAGCACTCTTGTGAGCCCAGGCAGCACAGGGCGGCCATGGGCAAGGGGAGATGGAGAGCCCAACGTCAGCAGCGGCAGCAGCATTCTGCTCCGTCTGCTGTTTCTGCTGCGTCGGCTGCGTCTTCCGCTGCTGCAAGCGCGCCTGCCCTCTCATTGTCCGCTGAAGACATGTCCTCGCCTGAGGAGCTTGCGCGGAAGCTTCTGGCAGCGTACACTCCGTCTGCAGGTGAGTTGTTACGCTGCGTCTCCCGTTTTGAGGAAGCGTAGTGGCATGGGAGATCGCTGTCAAGCCTGGGCTCACGTGTGCTTCTCTCTCTCTCTCTCT
>SZWC01017321.1:0-13399 GCA_023375785.1 Penium margaritaceum
TATATCTATATCTATATCTATATCTATATCTATATCTAAATCTAAATCTATATCTATATCTATATCTTTATCTATATCTATATCCATGTCTATATCTATATCTATATCTATATCTATATCTATATCTATATCTATATCTCTATCTATACCTATATCTATACATATATATCATTATGTATATCTTTATCTACATCTATATCTATACATATCTATATATCTATCTATATCTTTATCTTCATGTACATCTAAATCTACATGTATATGTATATCTGTACATATCGATATCTATATCCAATCTATATCGATATTTTTATCTCTTTTATTTGAAAAATCTGGTCCATCCTTACACGTACCAGCGTGGCGACGTCTTTGAGGAGTCCCGCAAAAGGATAATGTACCAATATGTTGTCCCAATCAATCTATCTTTCAAGGAAAAATAGATTCACAATGATGAATCATGAAAACATATAAAGTTCGTGACATTATGTTTGTTATCACACCATGCAAAATTTGACGTACGAAAATACCTTTAAAATCAGACAACAAGCGTCACAATGATGTCCATAAACTATTTTTTTTGCATTTTGTACGTATCACAATACAAATCCAGCGATGTTTTAGCACGCTAAGGACAAAATGAATAGATTGACTGCTTTAAGGTATGTAGATTATCTAAGCTTATGTATGTTGAGGGTGAAAAAAATGGAGAATCAGAAGCTTTTTTCACATATTATGATTTTGATACCTCTTTTTCAGCCCAACGTTAAATAAGTTTTAGATCATAATTTTTGCACTGAGAAAGTTTGAAAAAAATTGAGTTTCAAAAAATGTACCTTCCCGGATTTCAAAGGCCGTGACAAGATGTCAACATGACCACGAGCACCTACAAATGTTACAAAACATGGGAGAGATTTGTTCAAGTTTTACCATACGTATAATTGAATCATGCCCTCAATTGCATATTTTATGAATCATGACACAATCGTGATACTTAGTGCATCAAATTGTCTCAAACATTGATGGAGTGCGGCATGGAAAGGTTGGAAGCCTTTATTTTCATCACGTACAAGAGTAAATGCACAGCTCACAAGCCAAATTATCATAGCTCTCACACTTTGAAAAGAAGAGGTATCAAAGATTTTGGGGAAAATTTAAAATTTTTAAAGGTATTGATTTCATGGAAATTATATACAAATGAAAATGTGCATAGCCAGATTCAAGATAAAGTTTTAATAATTATTCTATAATAAATAAACATTCTTCCATGTGCAATGGCCTTTTGAAAGAAAAATTCACCAGAATAGCATATATGTCATTAAAAGTAGAATAATAATTGATGGATGCATGAATGCAAATGAATGGTGAAGAGATTAAGTTCCAAGCTTGTAAAGGTGTGCGTTTTTAGCATCTCCATGCTATAATATCACAGTTTTATTGAACACAAAGAAAACCTTTTCACAATGAAATAAATAGAATGAAGGAAAGAATAGAAGCACACCAAGTTGTTCCATCTGAAATCTCCCATTAGAAAGAAAAAACCACAAACAGATCAGCAACACGGATTCGTTTCCAAAATCACAATTCATCTTAGTGAAGGTTTATGCTTAAACTTGTATGATTCACCGATGAATAAGGTTTCATCCCTCAATGATGCTATTGATGGCACATTCATTTAGGTACATAGTATAAATCATTTGAAAAAAAAAACTAAAGAACTTGGTGTATGTGTTAAACAAGTTGCGGGTTACACTAATCTTGTGATGAAATCAAATTGCATGTACAGATGAATGCACCCATAGGAATCTTCCTATGGGTGCATTTATTGGCACAGATTTCTCTTTTCTTTTTTGAATTATTGTCTTTTTCCAAAGCAAGAGAGTAGTTTTTTACATTCTAGAATATGTTTCTTCTTTCAATATACTGATTTTAGTATGTTTATAGCTGCATCATAAAAACTCATGTAGACATAGTGCAAGTAATTCTTGGAAAAGAATGTTTTATTGCTATGATTGTTTCCTCATCTTGATCTTGCTTTTTTCACATTTTGACCTACATCCTTTGATCGTTTCAACAACATCAATTATTTTAGCACATGTGACCCTTATGTTTGAGGATTTAGGCTATATGTGAGAAACCACATTATCAAATGAAAGATGAATTATTAACCATTGACTCATAACATTTTTCCATCATTCATGATTGATTAAAGTAAGGAATTGTCTTAGAATAAATTAAAATAAAAGGTTTTAAACCCAATCCTCAAGATTTTCATTGATTTGTATTTTAAGTTTTTATTGTGTCTACAAGTTTTTAGTGAGATGTGTTTTTTATGTTTGTAAGTCATCCATTTTCTTTATGAACATTTTTTTGTGTCTTTCAATTTTCAAATATCTTTTATGAAAAGGAAGAAATTTAAATTTTCTTCATTTGCAAAAAAGGTGATTTTGAGTGACTGAGATGCAATTTGATACATAAATTTGGAAGAGAATGTTCATGTGAATGTTTAGTGGTTTTCATTTGACTTGTATTCATTTTCAAGTGTTGAAAGATGTGGTATTTTTTGGAAATTCCTTTTTCAAGTAATTCTCATGATTGGTGCGAGGAGAATTGTTTGGTTCTCTTTTTGGTTTGTGAGTGGGTCATCTTTCTTGGAGGTTGGTAAGATTTTTTCCTGTTTTCCTTTGGGGTTTGAACGATAGGCATAATATATGGTTTTGTTCGAGATGTGTTGTACTTACGTGATTCTTCTTTATTTTACGATTGTGGTCACAATGTTCCAAAGATTTGGAAAGTGGGGTTTGACAAGTGCGGAGAGTGTTAACTTGTGAGAGGTTGTACTTGAAGGAGGTTGCAACATTGAGTGAATTTTTTGAAATCACATAATAATGTGGAGTTACTTGGAGCTTACACTTTCAAATGGGTTACAAGCATAGGTTTTTAGGAATTTAAAAAGGTGGTCATAGACAACGACGGAGAACTTGTGAAACATGGGAAAAGTATAAAAAAGAATTTCAAACACAAATGAATCATGAATAATGTCTAATGGTGTGTGAAAGAGGTAGTTAATGGAAGTAAAAATCATTATTTCCATATCTTTTCTAGAATTTTTGGAGGCATTTTCAAGGGGTCGTTAACTTGAAGTTGGTGCTTTGAAATGATAACGATAAGTACAGCCTACTACCCTACCTACCTCGCACCTCAAAAATATTTGTTCAATAGACAGAAGGTTAACACCATTACAGATTTTTTGTGTTTTTTTGTAGCTTCCAAACACAAGGACCAGTAACTCGATCTATTTCATTTGTTTTCTTTTTTTTGCTGGTCATGGTAAAACCTTACGCATTACCTAGTGAATTTTGAATGTAATTCAATAAAATTATCAATAATGTGCCATAATTTGATTAGATTGCACGAGTTATCTTACAAATATGGTTTTCATGTACATTGCTTCTGTAATCCCTCTTTGTCTTGTTTATGTACAGTTGGTTGATGATGTCCACATGTGACCTTGTTCTTTTTCATTTAAAAAGGCAGGCAAGAGTCCAGCCTAGGGTGTCTCTGTCCTGAATTTTTCTACTGTTGTATGTCATTTAGAAACAATTTAGGACAGGCATTCATAGAACATTATTGTCATGAACGCTTATGTATATGGTGTTTTTGGTGCTATGTGGGTACATCGGTCTCGTATTCGCATTCTTCTACCGATGGAGATTAACTATTGTCGAACGAATCCTTGAAACTGTATTTCCCGTTTGTGAATGACGCATCAACGGAACCTCGCTGAAATTTAGACACGACAAAAGTATGAGAATCCATTTGTCATCACACGGGCTTTTCGTGACCGCGTTTAGTACGGCGCATGTAACGCAATCATTGAGATCGAGCTGCATGTCTCGACGGGAGACTGATGACGTAGGTAGAGGGATGGGAAGAGAAACTCCGCGACGGGAGATATCGAAAACGCGACGAGACCCACGAGCCTTATCTTGCATTCCCGAACGTTATGAACGGGCGGCCGCCGTGTTTGTCGGTACGCCTCGATGATGTGCGTCTCGGTCGACGGAAGGGAATTGTTGCAACGGGGCTGGTGTTTTGGGAGCGTGGTTGCGAACGATACTGTATTTTTAGTTGTTCAATATACCGTACAGTAACATACACATGTTTGTATTCTAGATTTCATTCGTGATTAACCGGGTTCAGTTATCCATGAAAAGGAGCAATTTTTCCTACGTTGTAAAATATTTCTGATCAGTTTGTTCAAACAACACATAAGCAAAGGAAAGATAGTTGGGCCAATTCCAAACTTGTGCCAGCACTCGATGTGCTTTGTGAAACCATCCGCGTTTAGGGTCAGGGCCTGAGACTGAAAATGAGCATTTAAGCACGAATATCTAAATGGTGGAGACGTCGTGCACAACAGGTATTAACACTACAGCAAAGGGATTCGGTATTTTTCTTTACTGAAACACGCTAATTTGAAGTTTCATAGGAAATCCTCTCATTTAAACTACTTTAAAAAAAAGATATTCCCCATTTCTTCACATTGTAGTGCGGTAGTGAACAACAGTTAAGGGTTCAATAAGATTGTTCGACAAGTTCAACCATCATCACAGGTCGTGCTTTCCATGGAGATTTCACCATACAATTTGTCAAGGTATTGTATTTCTCCTCTCAATGAAAGAGATTCCAAGTGGGATTCTGACACCAATCACCCAGCCTATCATGAAACATGAAAATCTACTTGTGAATGCGAAATTGTTACTAACTCTCACATGAAGTCTTTAACACAAACGTGTAGTAGTGGCAGGTGTTTTAGCTTTACAAGTTAAGCATAGCACCATGGTGGAAAGAAGACTTAGATGCACCTAACCCACATGGTGTTTGTCATAATGTCGTCTCACATAGAAACCTCAATAGAGAAAATTCTCTACATTATACAAGGTCCAAGTGCTACATTCATCGCTTGGAGAGTTTGATGGTTGAGCTCGGAGTGAAATTTTGAGTCCATCATGATAGACTACTTGTATTGACAACTCAAAGCATTAATGCCAAGATGGCGTGATGGCCTTAAAGTAGTCCTTGGACAAGAACTCCTTAGAGTTCTTGTAGGAAAACCACAAAAGTGATTATGTCGAATCCTAGGTCATTTCATAACCACCTAGGTGGTTGCATGACCACATGGGTGGTTGCATGATGCTCCAAGCAAGCTCAAAGGTTTTCACAAAAATGAAGAGTCAGAAAACCAGATGAATTATCACCAGGGCACAAAAGAGTTACTAGAAAATAAATGGTCACAAGCTGCTTCATAATAGGATTCTTCCCTTCAGTGGCCATGAATTGGTAACATCCTTATAACATTTAGGAAGCCTTAATGCGGAACGTTTCAAGGATAATCTGACTGCTTAGCGCAGTAACTTGCAACACCTCCCCTCTACAAATCAGAGATCTTCATTTTTGAGAGACAAAGAGGCCATTAGGATGAGGGTGGATGTCTCTATTGGGTCTTTCGGTGCGAAGCATGCGTGGGAACGGCAAGTGCCTCACAGCGAAGCCTTCACTACAACAAGGGGGTCCTTGATGCTCCATGATCTTTTTCAATGTGTAGCAAACTTAGCGAGAGTCAAAATGTGGAATGGAATTTTAGTAAAAGTACAAATTACAAGTACAAGATCTTTCCAACAATGGCAGCTAACGACAGCTTAACTCCATGCGCTGACGTATCTCTAGGGCGCAGCGCCTTCCTAGGCCGTCAACGCCGTCCACATAAGGGTCTTGGCGCAACCATCATCTCCAGTGATGGAAGGCCTCTAAGATGCCAGGGCGACCTCCTTGCAAGGCTAGCAACACGTGCTTGGCTTATAAGTTCATCAGAAAATTTCACCTTGTCTTTGCACAACAACCAAGCTATGGTAGACCGGCCACCAGAAAACATGTCGTCCTCCTGCCAAGCTGGCAGGCACAGCTAGGCTTACAAGGGCCTTAGAGGGATCTTCAACAACATGAACCTCCTCCAAGGCTAGACGGCAAAGCCAGGCTTGTAAGGACCTTGGAGGGAACTTCAGTAGTGACCTCCACGCAGGCTAGCAAGCAGAGCCAGACATACAAGGGCCTTGGAGTGAGGAGGGATTGACTAGCATTTGAATATGAAGATGATCCACAAGATATCAGCCATTAAATCTTAATCACTGAAGATAGTTGAGTGTGCCAAAGCCGTCGCCTATTATACTTGTGGGCCTGGCAAGTTGACTGCCTTGGTGGTGGTCTGAGAGGTTTCCTTTGGTGCATGGTGAAGCTACACAGTAGCCGGGGTTCTTGCTCCTGAACCGGCCTCGTGGCTTTGTAGATGCAAGCTATCACCATGACCGTGATCCTCATATCCTATGGCTTCTTGTGGATCAGTAAGTGTCGTTGATCATCGTAGCCAAAATTCTTCCATCTTAACAGGCCTTTCAGATGAACATGAACGGTTGATTTCTGTAACTTTAGCTTGAGGAAAATTCCTTTGTAGGGATGTTTCTTTTCCGTGCAAGCTTCCTCTACACCTTGGGTGTCTACAAGATTAAACCTTGGCCATACTGAAGCTTCCTTTCCAAGGAAGCTTCACCAAGTTGCATGGTGCAGCTTAAGGTAAGTTCCTTCTCTCCCAGCTTTGCTACTACCCGTTGATGCAACCACATGATCACATGGGATCCGTCGATCACTGTTATCGTGAAGCTCGCACTAGAGCTTTCCACATAGGCTAACCATATGGAAGTGAGAGAAAGTCGTTGATTCATGCATCCGGACTATCGGTGCAGGGCGATCCCTAATTGACGCCCTCACTGTGCTCTGTGCGTCTAGTTGAATTAGGCGTGGTCCAACCTAACTGTCAAGCCTATGTAGTATTACACAGGTTTTAGCTCCAGGAGGCATGCACTATCGTCATGCGCATGCTTCCGTTAAAATTCTCCTTTAACTCCCTTAAAGGGACTTTTTATTAGAGAAAATCTGGGCCCCTCAAGGAAGAAACTCTCAGTAGAGAGGCACTCGGTAAATTCACAGATAGACACGTAAATTCTTCTTAGGGTCTTTGATGAGAGTTTCGACTGTGCATTGAAGAACTGGTAAATCAATGCAGATATTTCTCCCTCCAATCGTCTCAAAACGATGTGGAGAAGGTGGTGAAAAATGCTCAAGGGGACTTAGCAAAAGTCTTTCTTATGCACGCTTTTGATGTATCCATATTTCGTGAGCGTCTAATAAATGACAATACGATGGTTCTTGATACAATGGCAAGCTGTGATTTTGTAGAATATGGGTACCTTCTACATTGCATTCTCACCAATATGTATTCCCCATGAAAAATACTCTACCAATGTAAAGTCCTCGTGAAATAACTACAATGTCATGCAACTAAATGTGGAAAGGCTCCTAATGATAAGCTTTGTATTGTGCCATGCTTTCTATGTAGGTGGTAAGAAACTAGCTATCAAGAATCGTTCTTTGACCCCAATTTCTTGTTTCAATGATATTGGCCACCACGAATCCTAGACCTAAGCTAAAAGCATCATGGCTAGCAACATCTCCTCAAGCGTACCATTATACCATTCTACCACACCATTCTACCATAGAGTATGGGGTGTTTATTTTTCTTTTTTGATTTCATGGTCCTTGATTAGAGCTTCAAGGCTGTTGTTTTCAAACTTTCCATCATTTTCTAAGCACAAAATCTATATATTGGTCATGGATTTGCATTCCAATTGTGGGTAGCACTAATAGAATGTTAGAAGGAAGGAGTTACGGCTAACAAGTGGATGCGTCCAAACAAAATCTATGGCATCCTTAAACAAGACCAATACATGCTTGCATGTAGCTAAGGGTGTGGCAAGAGGCGTGGTGTTGTCCATGAGGAAAAAAATTAGCTCGTTTGAGGTATCAGTCTTTGTTCCCACAAGAGAGAATTGGTGCGCCAGCTTTGACTTAACTCAAGATTTACAAAGATGAGCTAAAGTATCCTTGACAACGAAAGGTCCATCAACAAGGATGTTTGGGGGCAATAATTGATTTTGCAGTCATTGATGAGGCCAAAGCTTAGTTTCCAACATTTTCATGTTGTTGACATTTGCAATGAAAGCTTGAAGATCCCTACAATTGATTGGTGCAACCGACAAGGGTAAAACTAAAGTCGCATCAGGAAGTTACTCTATAACCATGTTGACAAAGAACAATGTCTTTCTTGGTGAAGGAAAGTCATTTCATCATCATTTTTCCTGTGAATATGTCGTTCACATACATGCAAAGTACATAGAGCACAACACTAGTAGTGATGTGGATGTTTTTGTGAGCATGAGCTTCATATTCTTTGATGTCATTAATAGGCATTTCTGCCATGTTTCCCATTATTACACCATTGAGGGTAAAGTCTAAGTATGTGTATGTGCTAGAATTAGGGGTGATGTATCTGCTGCTTCCACAATAAAAAAGAAATAATACATGTGACATAGAAGTTACTTCTTTTCAACCGCCAATGAATTGGCTTGGCTTCAACGCCATTCTCTTTTCCTGATTCATTTACTCCTCGTGGTGGTGGAATTATCTTCATCCTTCTTCTCATTCTACTACTTATCTTTCCTTTAAACTTGGGAATGATCTTACTGTTTGATTGCTGATCCTTGTTGTAGGTACACATGCCTTGATAATCTGATGTTGTCTCTTTCCTAGAAGTGACATTTTTGCCTGAGAGAAGTATTTTGTAATGTTTCCCTTTCCCTTGTAATATTTGCAAGTAACTAGAGTATGTTGTGTGGACATTTGGAGGCCAGGAATGAGTGGCATGGTGTTTGGCGACACTTATTGAAGATCTTATAAAGATATCCTTCTCAAGCTCAAAGTGGATGATGTGAAAGCTCATGTGAGATAGTTATCAGAAGAGTATAAGATGTCCCTTGTCCATGAGGAGATTTCAAGCCATGGTGAGCAAGCTTAATGTTTGCTTAATCATGGTTTTGTTCGAGCAAACTTTCATAGTTTTCTTGAAGCAAAAAGATACCAAATAACCATTCACTAAAGAGGTGAGGTTGTTAGAGGCAAAGAATGTGCTTCACATTGCGGAATTCCTTTCTAAGGCCACACTTGATGTAGGATACCATGAGGATTCCACAAGAGGTAAGGCTATATTGTTGAGCTGCTAAAAAACATCCTTGCTTTTCTCTATGTTAACTTGAACATTGCCATTAAACTGGGTGGTGTGGACGTGGACAATTTCTAAAGATGATTGAGAATTGTTGGTGGGTTCATTGGCACAATTCTATCATTTGAAGCACTCGCATGTAGAGTATGCAATATTGGCCATGTCTTTCTACATGCACACAACTCGTATGATGTGTGGTACCACACTCTTGAGGTGGACTAGGGTTGTTATAGAGTTTAAATAATTGAATTGTTAAAGGAAATGTAGCAGTCATCTTCTCACTCAAGAACCAAACCTTGTGCACTCCTTTTGGCTCAAACATGGTTTTAACAAGTTTTTTACCTAGTGGGAGATTACTCGACCATTGGTTTTATCTGAGGTGATCTTTTCCACTTTTAAGGTGTTGGATATGATTGGCATGCTCACTACATTTCGAGAGCAAGGTGTCAAAGTTTCAAGTTACGCTATTCTATGAGATCCAAACATGTTGGCTGTTGTCGTATGGGTTCTAGCATGATGATTTTCTAAACATTGAGTCAATTGAAATACAAAGGGATTTGGTGAAGCTACCGCTTGTGTGCACAATTTCATTGTGTTGTTAATGTGCGTCTAAGCCTTGTTTTGAAGCTAGGAGACCATTGGTGTGCTTCTTTTCTTATTGTAGTCAAATTCACTTTGGCTTGATCATGAAACACATTCTTGTGTTCTCCATGCATGTTTACTTTGTTTATTTCATGGTTAAAATTGTTTTACATTTGGGTTGTGTATTTATGAGTTTTATGCAAAGTAGTTCCATTTACTGTTGCACATAGTGTGGAAATTGTAAACGTTTTCAACAATTATTACTCTAGATTCTATTGAAATTCTTCCATGAATACTTCTAAACATAAGCGTTGGATTTCTTCCACTTTTTCCATGGTCTTTGTGTTCGTTCTACGTATTTTAGATGGCCATAAACCATACTCTAGTACCGTGTAAAAAAAATGAAGAATGTTTATGGATGGAAGCACACGCCAATTAAAGTCTTTGCACACATATGTACTTAGCATTAAGTCACAAGTGTTGTAATTGTACAAGCAGTGCAATGCAACAAATTGTGGAGGCAAGAATTAGATGTAGATGAATTAAAGGGCATCTGCTTTTAATGGTTCTTCATTGAGTAACCCCTTGGGGAGGTACTTTGTACATCATGTAAGTTCTTAATGCTAGAGAAACAACTTGAAGCTGGATAGATAAGCTTGGAGTGACCTTTTGAGTGCCAAATGGTGGACGAAGTGTCTCGAGAACTAAAGATGTATGGGACTAAGTGTCTTGATGGTCTTTGTCTAGTCTAATGACCCACCTCCTTGGAGGGTCTTGGCTCAAAAAATACGAGGATTTGCTCAACCTTTTAGGCGATTATACATCACCTTAGGTTGTTGCATAACCACGTGGGTGGTGGGATATCAACCTACTTGGTTGCATAATCTTTCAAGCTTGTGGAAGGGTTTCTATGAATATGAAGGGCCATTAGACTGATTTAAGAGTCACTAGGTAGCTTATGGATTGTTGGCAGTTTAAGGTTGAGAGGCTACCTATGAGTATACCCTTTATCTTCTTATGAAATGAAATTGAAGCCATGAAAAAATCTTTGCCCAAACATTGTCCCAGTTTTCGAACCAAAAACTGATGGGCGAGATTCGTAAATCAAGTTACTACCAACCTAACAGGTCCCACAACATGAACCAATGGTTGAATGGCATCAGCTCAACCCACCTCTCTCTATTAATCACGATAGGATATCAATCATTAGTGATTCAACGAGTGAAATTATTTCAAATTCTATCTCTCGATGTGCTGATAAACACAATCCATATGATTAAGCTAATGCATATCAAATTGGGAGTGCACAATTTCGAGACTATCACCTTTGAAATCATCATTACAAAAATCCTATTTGTGGTATCATTCAACAATCGAATTGAACCATAACTAGTGGCACTTTTATATTGTACGGGTTTGAACATTCTCCCATTGGGCTCACTTTAAAAGGTTACTACTTGGGTATCCGATTAGTTTAGTTGCCAACTTCACATTAGAGTCCTACAACCTCACTCAATTTGGATGCGTTTGGGATATGATGTAAGACCACGCTACCTTTTACACCAATATGGTAGAATGTTGGTGCCAATTCTTGTAATCATTCCACCAATTCCTAGATAAATACCAAGAGAAATGCGACATTACAAACATTCATAAGGTAGAATGAATAAAATTTTCCATGAAAACGTGTCCCAATTCTTGATTTTAGCATGGAAACGTGCATACATGCAAAATTGAAACTGTGTATAGATTACACCTTATGGTCCAAAATGCCATTTTTTTCCAAACATTGCAAAATATTGGTGCCTCTTTCTTATTTTTCAGCATGTTCCTTGAATAATCTAGATGAGGGATGTCATGTTACATAATTATATCTATGAAAGATGAAGAGCACTAGAGTATTCATAGTTGGAATGTTTTCTATAAAATTTCACTTGCACATCGTTTTAGTGGCAAGACTGACATAGAAATACAAGAGCCAAAAACACCAGAAAAATAAAAGAATTTTGTATTATAGGATGAAGATTTTATGGAACAAGAACTTGGATTACGTTCATTATGTTTTTATTCCCTTTTGCGTTGTAAGGATGCATTGTGATTGGTTTAATGATGTTTTAATATTTTAATGTTTGTTTTCCCTTCCATGATTTGCTAGGGAAAGGTGGTATATTAATTTTCATATTAATTTGTTTTGAGAGAGAATACGCAAAAGGGGAAACATACAAGCCAATTGCGTTTTGCAAATTTTTACAAAAATGGTAGCCTCATGGACTATGGAGTGTTTCTTTTAATCTATGTTATTACGTATCAACTCTCCATAGCATCTTTTTAAGTGTTATTTCATGTGGAGGCCCAGTTTTGCGTTCCCAGGTAACTGGGGGACGGATTGCCGTCAAAAGTTCACAGGGAGCTGATATTTGAATCTGTAGTATTTCCCGCCAGCATTGTCTTGTATGGTGCTTTGAAATGCGCCTATGAGTGTCATTTACCCTGCGCGTCATGCACGGAGGGCTCGAGCCGCTAAGAGTTCTTCCGGCTCGTGAAAAGAAGCACATCGATTTGTTGACCTTTGGTATATCGTCAACATGCTGGACAAACCGCGGTTTACGCGCTGCGTCAGCATTGTCCCTCCTAGACGATACGGCTCGCGGTTGGGTGGGTCTTCTGCCAAGTGGGTGACCCTGTGTCGAATAATACATCCGGAAAGGGACCTTTCATCTTTCAGAATGCTTAGCTTTCGATTGATGACATCTGTCAAAAAACAAATCTTGTATAACAAATGTAGGTCGTCTAGATTTTCTACATCCATGTGGGTCAAGCGTCAGATTCAATTCTGCAGTTTTTCTTCTTCGCTTGGTTCAGGTTGGAGCATCAGCACTCTTTGGGAAGTCCTCGTCTAAAATTTCTACAGAATTATGTTCAAAGTGTAATGATAATGACACACTGATCCCAATCACGTTTGTTTCGAGTAGAAAATTTCACTGCTATGTCGTGAGTTTCATGCATACATCATGTGCACAAGAGCGCCTTATCCGGCTTCCATAGGAAACCATATCTGACAAAAGAAACAAATCCATTTTCCAATGAAAGTCTATTTTGCTTTCCGGATACGAGGGATGGTTTGACGCCACGAAAACACAATCAAGATCTCATAATCATATTCTAAACTATGAACCTCTCACAAGATGAAAGGAAAAATCCCAAATTAAGAAGGATAGGATAAAAAAGGAACTTGATCATTCATGATGTGTAAAAAAGGTGAATCAGAAAAGGACCTCTCTACAATGCTAAACTTGTTTTCAGTAACTAATAAAAATCAGAAAATACAAGCAATATACTAATAATTAACCCGGTGATTGAACTTGATTTATGGGAAACATGGGCAAGGTGTGTAGCACTTCAGTGTAGGTAAGAAAGTGAAATGAAATTGTGCATTTTGTTTTTATTAGGGTTTTTCAATTGTTCAACCGTTGAAAAACCTATAACCTTGTCCAACCTAGCTTCAATCACCTTCACTTGGTATTTACATGGATGCTTATAACAGTTATGAGCTGAAAATGCTCACACACACACACACACACACACACACACACACACACACACACACACACACACACACACACACACACACACACACACACACACACA